>CADDIJ020001810.1:0-94076 GCA_902809745.2 Tetradesmus lagerheimii | reverse complement strand
GGAGGACTACACAAAGAAGAAGTACCAGCGAGCCTGCAGGACACCGCTTGAAATTCGCACTGAGCAGGATCGCTGCGCAATAGCACTCCCAAATCAATACATTGCTTCATGTACTCACCCATTCCTTGCCAGCATGCAGCGGCTTGAACACAAGCTGCAGCGCACTGATGCCACCTGCAGACAGCTGCATCACATCTGGCGCTGCCTGCAGCTCATCTGGGTGTGAGCTGTAGCACGCCACTTGGCGCTGCACAGTGCCACCTGCTACTGCCAGGCTGGTGCTGCTGCACTGGCCAACCACTGCACGCATGTCCACCTTCTGCAGTGCATGCACAAACACCTGCATGCGCATACAAGCACACGAGCACAGCACAGTCAGCACAGGTCCAAGCAGCGCAGATGTCATGCTCAGGAGGTGACTATGGTCAACAGCATGCACTGTAACTCATGGTCAACGTCTGGAACCTGTCCCGGCATGTCGTCAACAGAGCTATAAGATTTGCAGCAGCACTCCTGGCTGGCAAGCTCACCTGCCACACCTCCAGCGGTTGCGCCATGCTGGCATCAGCGTACAGCCACACCAGGAGCTGCACCACATCAGGGCTCGCCCCACACTTGTACTTGAGCTGCACCTGGGCTTGGCCCCTGACAGCATCTGATGCCCCTGCCACCTGCTGCTGCTGTCTTTGAGATCCTACCAGTCCCGATACACTGACAGTCACGTCAGGCCTGCTGGATGCTGCCACAAGGCATGCACCAGAAGCCGCAGCAGCTGCTGCTGCACTGTTGGTGCTGCTTCCCAGTGGCACGGCCACCCGCATGACATCCCGCTCTGGGCAGTGGTAACGCAGCGTCCTGTCAATGATGAGAGGCCGGGGCTTGACCTGAGGCAGAAGGTAGCAACACAGCATCATTGCGTTGCACAGTGAAGCTGACAAAGCTGTTACAACGGCACTGCATAAGCTGCAACTTTTGTAGCGCAGCTCTCTCCTTGTGCTACCCCATACCACTATGCGTCAGGCTGTCATGCATGCAAGCCGTCAAAAATGTCACAACACATGATGCGCCATGTCGATGCTGTGGATTGATGATGATGACATTTTTTCGCAGCAGCTTACCTTGAGCTGCAATATGTTGACCGGGTAGTCCAGCTCAAGCGGCACAAACTCAGCCGTCACCTCACGCTCCTGCTGCTGCTGCTGCTCCTGCTTAGCAACGCCAGGTGCCTTTCCATCTGCCTGCACATGACTGCTGCTGCCTCTGCTGGGGGGCATATCTGGCAGCCTATACCTGAACGGTATGGACACCCGCTCATTTGCAGCCAGGAATATGCGACCCTTGCTCACCAACTGCCCAGCGACGTCACTGCTGGTGAACTGGCCACCTGCCACTGCTAGCCGTGCTAAGCTGGGTGCCCCCACTGCTCCCAAAGCACCAACCCCTGTAGCCCCAGCACCAACACCTGCTGCTGCTGCAGCAGCTGAAGTAGGAATGCCTGCGCCCACAGCCTGCTGTAGCTGCCAGTACTGTGGAACGCTTTCAAGTGCTTGCAGCTCATCAGGATGCGAAACCCGCACCTCAAACACTGCATCCCTGCCCAAGCTGTTAGTCAGCACATGCTCCAGCAGCACCACCTGCCCCTGGCATGATTGTAGCGCGCAGCTAGTCACCAGGTGTTTGCTCAGCTGAGACCTGATAAACCCTGCCTTGTGTCGTTTACGCGCAGCATCCACATCAGCAAGCAGCTGCCGCTGCACTGCCTTGAAAGGATCTCCCTGCTGCTCTGCGTCACGTCCTGCTGCGCCAGCTCCGCTCATAGGGCTGTTGCCAGCGCTGTTACTGCCACTGCCGCCCCATGCAGTTGAAGCCAGGCTGCCGGGTGGTGTGTGGCGTGGTGGGGAAGGTGTGGCTGCTCCTGGTGCACTGCCTGGCCTGCTGCCGCCAGGTGAGCCCAAAAGCTGCCGCAGCTGCTGTGCACGAGCAATCTGCAGTGCAGGAGGAAGATGCAGAGCCGTGTTAGCTGCGAAGTTTGGTTGTGTAATATGAACTGCAGCCGCCAACCCTTTCACTGCCTGAACCACGGAAGCCAACTGGGATCATCCCAGTCGCCTGAGGGCAAGTACAAGTGCCATTCATTTCATTTTGTTCCAAGCCAGCACCAACGGTTGTGTGAATGACCCCTTCATGCTCACCTTGCGCTGCTCAAAGCTGATGATGTCAGCATCTGCTGCTGCAGCAGGCACACCACCGTCACCCTCCTGCTGCTGCTGCTGCTGCCAGTCGACGGTGAAGGGACTCCTGGGCTGGCCTCCCCTCAGCTCCTTGGCCACAGGGCTGCCAGGCTGCAGAGGCACCGCACGCACACGCACCTGCAGCACCAGCAGCAACACATTGGTTTCTTCAACAGCACGCCCCCAGAGCGCTTGGCATGTGCGGGTAGGACATTACACAGGCAGGACTGTGTTGTCCTGCTCATTTCACAAGTGTGCATGCTGTCCTACGCTGTGGCTTCTTGGCAGGCAAGCGTGCACCATTGCCGACGTTTGACGCATGCAAAACCACCAACTACTAAGCAGCCCATTTGGTGCTCCTTACGCGTAAGGGGCCCACGCTCACCTTCTTCCCAGGGGTGCCTGGCCCTGCTGCTGCCTCAGCTGCATCAAAGCCCTGCACCCTGGCTGACGTATTGCTGGGCTCCCTGCCAATGTTGATCAGCCGCACCACCAGGTGACCCAGCTGCATTGGCTGCTGCTGCTGCTGCCCGATGATCTGCTTGCCAGGCCCATGCTGTGCTGCTGCTGCAGTGTCCAGGAGTGCTGCTGTATCGGCGGCTGAGGCTGTTGGTGAGTTGCTGCTGGCTTGCAGCAGTGGCACCTCCAGCAGCAGCTCTGACAGCTCTTGGCCCTGCCTCAGCAGCCCTTGCAGGCTGATGCTGCAGGTGCCCAGCTGCACAACAAAATAAAGGGGGATAGAGTTTGCCGCATGATCATGATACCTTGTGTCACATGCACTGCAACATAACTATCTGCGCTTGACCGGCCAGAACTACTGCCACAATCAAAGAGCCTCATGCCAACAATGTTTTGCCTGTTATGTGGCACATAAGCTACAGCAGGCAGCGTACCTGTAGCAGCGAGTTGGCATCCCACACATCAATCGCCAGTCTGTGCTTTGCCAAGTAACGGCAGAACGCCATGTGGGTGTCAAACGCAGCTTGCGCAGGGGCTTGGCCTGGCAGCAGCTGGCTGGCTGCGCTGCCATCAATGTTATACTTGAACACAAGCCCGGCACCGCTGCGCTGCACTTGCTGTGTTGGCTGCAGCACAAACGTCTGACTGCCAACTGCAACTTCACGGCCCACATACAACTGCTGCTGCTGTTGCTGCTGCACAGCTGCATCTTGGCCACCCTCCCCAGTTGCTAGCAGGCAAGGCTCTGTCACCACAGGCCCAAAGTTGTAGAACTGTGTTGTAAAGTACATGCTGCGCAATCCTGCAGGCAGCCTTGCAGCAGCAGCTGGGCTCCCAGCAGGCCTGAATGCAAGCAGCTGCAGCACCACATCTGCAGCTGTGCGAGGATCCCGCGCTTCTAGCTCCAATGCCAATGGGGCGGTTGCTGCTGCGTTTATTGCAAGACGGTGCTGCTGGTGACCCTTGCTGGGGAGGGCTGTTGCAGAAGTACGCCAGAGCAGCGCCTGCACATCCGCTGGAAGCGCCTGCGTCATGCCTGCAAACAGCAGCAACAGAACAGGGTTGCAGCGACGGCTGTTGCAGCAAGAGGGGATGCTAACATCAAACATGCATGAATCATACAGCCGCCTGTGTTACAAAACTGTTCAGTGTAGACTAAGTGAATACAGAGGAGCATGCTTGCTGAGCATGGCTGCAAGACGCTAAAAGTCGGCAGCAGGCCACAGCATGCATCTGCCCCTCACAGCCCTGCATACCTGCTTCATGTAGCTGCTGCATCACGGCTCTGCTGGGTGTCCCTTCCACCCTGCTGCTGCAGCTGCCGCCACCCTGCTGGTGTGCCAGCGATGCCGCCTGAGCACCGCTGTACCTTGCAAAACCCTCTGTCCCTGACACTCCAGGCACTGCAGCCTGCAGCGCCTTCAACCGCTCAAGCTCACTTGCTGAGATGGTGGTGGTGCTGCCACCACCTATGATTATTGGTGAACCCGGCCGGCTGCTGCGGATGCCAGTGCTGAAATCAGCAGTGCCTTCAAGCTCATCTGCTGGCTGCTGCTGGTGCTGCGGGCTGCAGGAACGTGCTGCCACAGTAGACTCCAACAGGTTGAGCGACGACCTCAGCGTATTGCGTTCCTGTTGGGCAGCATGCAGCAGCAACAGTTGCGGGATCTGAAGCAGTGCTGGTGTGCAGGCACATGAACCTCAGCAGTGCAAGCTGTTGATATGTGTATGCTGGGCGCATCAGCATCAACTGCAGCAGCAGCACCGGGCATCAAGTGCCAAGGCCCTCACCTCTTTCAGATCCTCAACAGCCCTAGCCAGTGCCCCAATCTGCTGCTTCATCGTGTCTGCCAGCTGCCGCAGCTGCGGGTCATCGCCTTGCCGGCTGTTGGCCCTGTGCTCTGGGTATGCAGGTGAGCCAGGCTCTGACAGCTCCTGCAAGTCAAACGTGACAACAAGTGTAAGCCCACACAAGTGCTGCCAGCTGACATGCTGCTGATGCGCTGCATACATGTCCTTGCTGGGGTTTCCAAATATGCCATCTGCAAACGTTGTGCGCATGCTCAACATGCATGGGGCAGGTTGAGCATGCGAACAGCGTGCATCTATTTACTCCTGCCCCTCGGCCGTTGTGGGTTACTTGAAGTTTTTCACTGCTGCCATCAGGCCATCCCATACGCCGCACCCACACGCACCTCCACTGGGATGCTTGCTGCCTCCTGCAGCTGCTTGCAGGCCTGCTTGAGGTGCCGCACTGCAGCCGACTCGCGGCGTGGTGCCCCCACCACAGCAGCTGCTGCCGCTGCTTCTTGTGGTGCCTGACCCAAACCCACAGCATGCTGCTCGGGCACCGGCACTGGCTGCTGCTGCTGCTCTGGCAAGCTAGCTGTCTCAACGGCAGCCTCAGCTGCTATTGCTGCATCCACTGGACTGCCGAAAAGCTCCAGCTGCACCGCTGGGTCTGGTACTGCCCTGGCTGCTGTGTCTCGCAGCAATGCGCGCCAGTTGACTTGCATCATGCCCTCTGTGACGCCACCCAGCAGGTTCACTGGGCAGCAGGACCCACTGCTGCTGCTGCTGCTGCTGAGGGCAAACTTCTGCAGGCCAGCTGCCAGCACTGCTGAGGTGCCATCGGGCGACACTTGATCAAATGGCAGCAGCGCTGCCCTTCCAACCAGGACAGCACCCTAGCAGACAAAGAGAGTACGTCGGTGATGATCCACAACATATAACAACTGTTAGCTTTTCAGGGATGGCAATTGTGCCTGAGCACTATCGCAACCAGCAACAGGTGCGGCCATCAACGTGCATGCTGTCCAAGTTAGTGACGACGGCCACCACAAATACAAGCTAGAGGCAGGAGCCTGGATGTGATGTGATGACGTGCAACCAGAAGTCGGCATGATGCACACCTGATCAACAGCTGCTCCCACTGGTGTTGCCAGCAGCTCCACCACCAGCACCACCAGCTCATCAGCAGGCACCCAATCCAACTGCAGTTGCTGCTGCTGCTGGCTGCCAGCTGTGCTGTCAGGCCGCAAGATCAGGCAGCCCAGGCTTGGCTGCACTTGCAGCTGCTGCAGCAGGAGCTGTGGCCCCACAAACGTCCTGCCATTGTGGGCGCCAATGCACAGGGTGTACTGCACTGCAGCTGGCTGGCTTGGCACTGCCAACAGCGCCGGCAAATCAGGAGGGCTGCATACACCAACCAACCACAAGCAGCAGGTGACGAGAGGGCAGAGGAGCATGCTAGTGCCTGGCTGGAAGACGCACGGTGCTGGCATTTCCTGCAGTCATATATGCTGCTGGCGGTGCGCATGCGCAAGGCTGAGTGTGCAGGTTTCGTCCTGGTCGCTCAGATACTCACGGCATGACTCCCACCAGCTGCGGCAGCACGCTCAGCAGGTTGTGCAGCACCTGCAGGACAGCACCAAGCGTGCATGTTGGTTTGCAACAAAGCTGACTCAGTATGGTGTACTTATGCAGAGAACAGCACACAAAAGCGACTTAGGCAGTGCTTCTGCAAGTGCATGGCCTGTGCCGTTATACTGTACTGCGCTGTCATCAAGCAGCTGCCACGACAATGCCACATGCTCCTTGGGCCAATCCTCTGCAACCACCACACCTGCGGCACTGCCAGCTGCAGCTGCGCCAGCTGCAGCACCCATCCTGGTGCCAGCACAGGGCTTGCCAGCGTGCTGATGCTGGCCTTGACACTGGTGGTGAGCTGGCCCTGCGTGTCAAAGCGCCTCAGGCCTGGCAGCACATCGCTGTAGGCCACCAGGAAGTCTTGGAACAGCAGGGCCCTGGTAGGTGACATGGCTGGGTACACCTCAGCCTGAAAAGATGCATCCACGTGCGGGAAGCATCAGCAGAGCAGAGCAAACGGGTGGGTTTGGTTGCACATGTGGATTTTGCTGCTCTTTCGCTCCCTTATCAACACGCCAGCAGTGTCAAGAGAGTGTGTGCAGGAGTGGCTGACCGTGATGATATGCATAGAGCACACAAATATGGTGCACGTGTATCACAAATGCTTGCAGTCTGCCGTATGACGCGGAGCTGCAGTGCCTGAAGCTCACCTGGTATGTCACATGGCAGCCCTGGATAACCCTTGGCGCTGGCAAGTCCTCTCCACATACAGACCTGCAAGGCAGCAGGCCGCAGGGTCTGTCAAGAAGGTGGCATGCATGCAGCACCATGCATGCGTAGTACAGCTGTAGCAGGGCCCCTCCATGCAGCAGCACATGCACATTGCTGACTACTGCAGCATACAGGGAGGGCAGAATTTGATACAGGTCTCCACACCTGAACAGGAGGTAGCGAGGAGTGCCGCTCATCAACTGTGCTGTTGCTGCTGCTGCTTGGCTGCCTGGTGTGTGGTGCTGCCGTGCTGCGTCTGAGAACAGCGGTAGCTGCGCCCAGCCAACGCTGAACTGCCCAGCTGACTGCCCAGCAGCATCCCTCTCCACCATGATCAGCTCAACCTGCAGGTGCATACAACAGTAATACCTCGTCAAATGCACAGGACAGGGTTGAATCAGGCCACAACATCCTGCGTTACATGCTGCGCCTGCTACTTGAATGTCAACCAGCCTGCCTTTGTGCTCATGTGCTGTTCGGCAGCACCAGACTAGTACAGCAGCAAGGTTGTGCAACCTGCAGCTGCATGCATGCGTGGTAATTGCCAGCATTAACTCACCACTGCCATGCAGCGTGGGTCAGAGATGACAGAGTGGAAGAAAACATCAATGCAGAAGTCGCATGAGGCGGCATCATGCTGCTGCTGGTGGTGCTGTTTAGGGACGTCAGCTTGACTATAGCAGGTGTTGCCATAGAACGCGCCAGCTGCCGCATCATATAGTGATACTCCCAGCCGCAGCTCAAAGTTGCTGCTACTGCTGCTGCCTCCGTTTGCACGTGCCAGCAGCTGAGGCAGGTTGCTGATGCTGTCAATGCGCAAGCGATAACAGGTGGGCTCTGGCAGTAACCGCCGCTGGTTGCTGCTGCTTGGTGGTGGGCGCACGTAGCGCTTGGCCTGGCGCTCTGCAAACTGACACCATGCCTGCAGCTTGTGCTGCCGTTGCTGCTGCACAGTTTGGCGTCTGCAGTGTTGACAACAGTGTGAGGGGTTGCGCTGTGCTCTCAGCAGACAGCGTGCGTCACACTCGAATATGCATGTATTTGGTAAGCTAGTGCAGCGCTGTTCATTTGAGATATCATCACAGTGCAGTCTGCCAATAGCTTGGACATATGCTCTGCCTGTGCAGCAAGGTGAGCCCCTATCTGCTAGCCACACCTGCTCGCTAGTTGACCCTGCAAAGCACCCCTGTTGCGGACGAGCGTGCCAGTTGCCTTATTCCAAACATCCCGAAGCTGCTGCATGCAGCGTGTCAGGCCAT
This sequence comes from Tetradesmus lagerheimii, assembly GCA_902809745.2. Taxonomy (NCBI): domain Eukaryota; kingdom Viridiplantae; phylum Chlorophyta; class Chlorophyceae; order Sphaeropleales; family Scenedesmaceae; genus Tetradesmus; species Tetradesmus lagerheimii. The sequence continues at coordinate 85,987 of CADDIJ020001810.1, read as the reverse complement.
GCTGACAGCTGCTGCTGGCTGGGCTGTAGCCTCGCTGCTGCTGCTCGGCTGTCGGCTCAGCCTGCTGCATGTCATCTGGCACCCAATGCTGCTCTTCCACATTGTACTGTTGCAGCTGTGAGTCTCCCAGCTGCATCCCTCTGATGCTCTTCCGCAGCCTGTAGCCCCTCCAATGGCTCTGTATGACAGCTGCATGGTAGTCTGCATCATGTGCAGGAGCTTCCATTTGTATAATTCAGCTAACTTGATGCTGTATCCCTATAAAGCCGTAGCATCACTCCATGTCAAAGTTCTATGCATAGAACTGCTGCATATGCTGAAGCAGACACACTGTAAAGATGATATGTTGCTGATGTAGCAGCCCCGGACCAGCACCACGATATGTCACATCAGTATGAAGGATACGGGCGTACCAATCAACATTGTTCAGAACACGGCTGTGCGTCTCGTCGACATAAAGTGCCGTAACACGCGTGTGTTCAACGGGGACGATGTTGTAGTACAGCGATGCACCAAGTTAAGTGGAGTGCAGATGATGCAGTTGAAATCTACATTATACAGTTCATCACGCGGTTACTGAGGACAACTCCGCGTCACGCCGATCAGTCAACACATGTCATGAAAAGTCAAACATGACAGCCACTGACTGCAGCGTTGCAACATGCTGCCGAGCGACTTACATACACCAGAACCAGCCAGTAGCTGACTGACGACCTATGAGATTGGTCATTGATGGACGCGGCAGGCGCCAGTTGCTGCCACGGCTGCAAATGTGGGACTCCCTCGGAGGCACACTGCTAGTGCCACAGCAAGCTGTGTACCGGCGGCGGGCGCCCGCCTGTGGCTCTCGTTGCCAACACCTGCTACTGGGCCGCAACATTACCCAGCGTGTAGATGTGCGCTCTGGAGCCCCCAAGGCTGGCCGGCAGGCCTCTTTGGCAACGGTACATGTACATGCGGAATTCGCTTGAGGCTTGATCCCGATCATGATGTGGTACTTGTACAGGCATGCCACAGCTGTCGCACTAAAGTAGTGCTGGGGCTTGATTGGAAATGCTGCAGGCGGGTTGACAAGCGTCACAAAATGCTGGCCGTGGCAACTTCACTGCCCAGACTATTGGACACAAGCGCCGGGAAGCTGGGTGGGGGTGCAGCGGTGCCGTCAGTGGTATGCAGTCACTCGCTGATTGAATGCTGTGCATGCTGTGTTAGCAACCCGTTGCAGTGGCGGCAACCTGTGATCAGCATACAAAGCTGCATTGCACTCGTGTAATGACAGCGAAACAGATAACGTTCGCACACGGCAAGACTAATGCGTCAGCCAGCTGGCAGTGCAGTGCCACTGCAGCTGGTTGTCATTGTTGCCAAGTCTTGGTCAGCATTTGGCCTCACCTGCAGGCAGTGCTGCATGGCGCCTTTGGCATCGCGCAGTTCTGAACAACAGCTGTGTCAGCCGCCCAAGCAGTGCTACGCCCACGTGGGAGCAGGTTCACCTGCTGGCAGCAGCAGCAGCATCAAATGCATGCGCTGCACCATCTGTACCGACTGTAGCGTGTTTCAGCACAAAATCAACAATGGTGATATAATTGAGGGTTCCTTAACATCGCATAAGCCCAGAGGTGTTGCCTGTCCAACTTTGGCGCTGTGGCAAGGCCAATTCATGTCCCTGGCAGCAGCCCAGCACAAAGCTATCATCGACTACACGAAAAAGAGTTGCATATAGATCAACAGTTGTCGAATGCAGGCATTCAGGTCGCCTTGAAGTGTGAAGATAGTGTGCTACTGCCGGTTTGAACGAGGCGCGGTTCTGCTGCTTCCAGACACACTTGAAAGGCTTGCATGGACAACCGTCCGCAGCCCTTAGCGTCGTTTGGAGTGCAAGTGGAGTTGTATTCACACATAGAAGCATTGATCACGAACGGTTGAAGAGCGGGCAGTAGAGCAGCAGAAATGGTGCGCGGGCTTTGAAGCAGGCTTGATCAGCTCTTCCAGCAAGGCGATCTGTGATGCTGAGGGCCGGATTGGCTGTGGTTGCAGGCGCTTCCAGGGCAGGCGCTGCCAGAGCAGGGTGTCCCGCACTTCAAGCTAGTGTTGGTTGGCGACGGTGGCACAGGCAAGCTTCAAGCTTAGGGGACTTTGTTATGATGCTATACATAGCTGATCATGCAACAGAGTCGCTCGGCAGCACATGCAGCTGCCTGTGTCGCATGCTGGGAACGGGCTGGCGATGATGGTGGCCTCACTACTGCCTCTGTTCTGCTCTCGCAGGCAAGACCACCTTCGTGAAGCGCCACCTCACAGGAGAGTTTGAGAAGAAGTATGAACGTAAGTTTTAGCTTGCAGCTGAAGCAGCAGGTCGGCACAGCAGCATGCACCGCCTGACGCCCACCCTTGTTGTGCCTTCTGCAGCCACCATCGGCGTGGAGGTGCGTCCTCTGGACTTCACCACCAACCGTGGCAAGATCAGGTTCTACTGCTGGGACACAGCTGGCCAGGAAAAGTTCGGCGGGCTGCGTGATGGGTACTACATTCACGGCCAGTGTGCGATCATCATGTTTGATGTGACCAGCCGGCTAACATACAAGAACGTGCCCACTTGGCACAGAGACCTGTGCAGGTGGGATGCTGCTGAGCCCAGCAGAACATGTGTACAGCAGCAGCAGTAGCGCAGCAGATAGCGTACTGCCTGCATGTGCTAGGCATTCAGGCATGAGCATGTCACAGGCGTTAGCAACAGAAGTTTCAGTTGCAGCCATGATCTGGCATGTAAGCTGCCGCAGTGGCGATCCTTGTCTGCGCTGCTGTGTGCTGCAGCCCTGCACTGCTGCCGACCTCTTGGTTTAGTTGAGGCCATGTGCGGATGAACAGGCACTGTACTTGCTCAGCAGTTCTAAGCTCGCGGTCGTCAAGGCATATAGAATTGCATGGACCTTGGCATCTGCAGTGCAAGACACAACGGAGCATGTCGTGCATGCTTGCAATTGATCATGCCTGGAAGTTAGTGCCTGACATAGCAGGGGGTCAATCAGCGTGCCGCGCATAGTCTCTAGCTTGTCAGGGCGCTGACAAGCTAGAGACTATGCGCGGCATGCTGATTGACCCCGCTGCTATCTCTAGTCAAGCTAGAGACCATGCGCGCCATGTTGACTGGCTTCACATGGCTCCATAGGCCACAGCAGGAAACAGCAGCGGTGGCAGAACCAGCAGCAGCCTGTAGCGGCGCTGGCGAGCAGAGCCTGGGCTGCAGCACCTGTGGCATGAACGCTGCATTGCAGCTATGCAATCGCAGCTAGCTCGGCTTACCGGTGTCCCCACACACAAACAGCAGCCCCAACCGCAGTTGCAGCAAGGGCTGTGCATTGCCGCCCCACAGCAGCAGGCTTTGCACGCTAGCGATGTCCTGGCTGCTGCTTTCTGCTGCTTGGCTTTACATAATCAACAATGTCCACCACATGATGATGATGAAAATCAACAATGTCCACCCTAACCGCCTGTTCTTCCGCTGCAGGGTGTGCGAGAGCATCCCCATCGTGCTGTGCGGCAACAAGGTGGATGTGAAGAACCGCCAGGTGAAGCCCAAGCAGGTGACCTTCCACCGCAAGAAGAACCTGCAGTACTACGAGATCAGCGCCAAGTCCAACTACAACTACGAGAAGCCCTTCTTGTACCTGGCACGCAAGCTGACCGGGTGAGCAGCGCAGTGTGGGGTGGGGTGTGGGCCGGGTGCTGCAGTGTTGGGTAGGCTGTGGGCAGCAGCTGTGTGCAGAGTGCGGGTTGCAAAGTCTCGCTGGTGTGATATACATAGGTTTCGTTGCGAAACCCATGTTTGCCACACCCACGGCCACTTTGCAACTCGCATTCTGCTTACAGTAATGCTCACACCGCACCCAACACCGCAGCGCCTGTGTTTGTCATTGTGTGCATGCTCGATGTGTGGTTGCTGACAGGCTGCCGTTGGTTCCCAGCCGCAGGAGCTTGCCCTCCTTGCATACATCTGTTCCCAACGTGTTGCATTTCCAGCTATACATAAGCCTCCCTGGCCACCTGCTTTGTGGTTTTGTTTTGTTGCAGCTGACACGTCTATCATGGTGACTTAACACCATGTTCACATACGTCCCGCCTCTGCCGCTGCCTCTTGCATGCTGCAGTGACCCCCACCTGCAGTTTGTCGAGGAGGTGGCGCTGCCTCCCCCTGAGGTGCAGATCGACCTGGCAGAGCAGCAGCGCAACGAGGCTGAGCTGGCAGAGGCAGTCAACGCACCACTGCCAGCAGACGATGACGACGAGCTCATCGACTAAGCAGCAGCAGCGACAGCAGCGGTGTGTGCGCAGCAGCAGTAATGCAGGCTGCGGAGTGCAGCGCACTGCAGAAAGGTGCTGCGGCGTGCTGGCGTATCAGCGGCTGCAGCAGCTGCTGGCAGCGTTTGGGGCGTAGTGGCAGCAGCGCTGGCCTTGCAGCAGCAGGGCAGGGGCTCGTGCCGGCTTTCAAGATTGCACAGGGCTGCGGCCGAGGCTGCAGCAGGTGCTGCAAGTAGTGCACAGTTGCGCCGGCCTGTGCAGTTTGTTGAAGCACCTACGAGAGGTTTGGGGGGTGGGGGATTGCGGGAGAGAGGGCGATGTCGCCATGCGGTCGGACTGTGCAGCAGCAGGCACACCCAGTGCCTGGTTTGAATGCAGCGCTATTAGATTTGAGGGGAGGAGGGTTGTGTGATGGTCACCCTGTGCATACACTCGGCCTTTCTGTTGCTGCCAGCAGCTGTGGCAGCAGCGCTGGGCGCTCTAACAGCGCTGCAGCTGCAGTTGCACTGCATCAACTGCATGCGTAGCAGCGGTCGAGTCGGCTTGCACTGGTGGTTGTCTGTTGACTTGCGTTCTGACAGGCTGGCTGGAAGGTCTGTCTGATGGCGTATGCTGGTGTTTTGTGCCAGCTCTGCAAATAGCTAGATCAAGCACGCAACCACTTGGGATTGCCTTCCGACTATTTCTGGCACTAGGCTGCATCTGTGGCCTGTGTCATGGCATCCCTGTAGAAAGGCGTGTAGATATTGCTGGTAACTCCTTGAGCGACATGTGCCAGTTGGTGTCAATCCAAGCAAGGGTGGCAGTGGCAGCTGGTTCTACCAGTTCTTTCTTGATTACTGGCCGCCATGGCTCCCGGAGAGGATGGTATCGCTTCGTCGAGCCTACTTTTCAGAAAACGTGTCTCGTGATTACCCTGTGGCTTACTGCATTGCAGCACGAACATCAGCAGTGCTACTAGTGCTACTGGTGGCACAGGGGCCCTGCCAAATTTGCCAGACGCATCACATATGTATGCGGCGTCCCACTGCCCACGTGAGCAGCACCACATCATGTGGTGTTGAACACCTGCCTCATAACACAGCAGTGTGTAATCCGCGGTAGGACCGTAGCGGGACTGCAAGTCATGCAACTCCGCACCACTGCACTGCCACAAACAGCCTCAAGCTGCATGGCATGCAAGCATTGATGCGCACGCTCGGAGCAGGCTAGGCTACCCCTGACAACATGCGCTGCAATGGCAATGCAACAAGCAGTCGTTCCACGACAAGCAGTGCTGTGCCCAGCACATCCGACCGAAACACAGGACATCCGACGGTCTTGAAATGAATGCTGCGGCAGGAATGGCACCCGCCAATTGTCCGAATGTCAGAATAGTACAGCACAGCAGGCCAGTGCAACTGCATCGTTGGTGGTGCATACTGTACCTGCATGCATGCAATGAAACAACCAACTCCGTAGTGCAAACACATTCAACCACCCTGCAGCACGCAGGCACACCATGGCAGCCTGCTTACACACCCAGCACACATACGCTGCGCTGCTCCTATACTGCTGTACATGAACACAGCTACATGCACGCCTGCTAGTGCCTGTTGTGAACAGGCATCCGACCTGTCCAGTCCCATGTGCACCTTGCCATCATTTCATACAACAGCTGGAATGCTGCTGCGCTGCATGCAGGTGATATATCAACTAGGAGCTGCAGCAGGGCAGCAGATTGCAGACAAAGGCAACTAGGCACTGTGCTGCTAGCAGAAACTACTACAGGCCGTGACGCAGCAATGGACGGCAGCCAAACCCTAAAGCACTGCCTGGCATGCTACCGACAAGTACGCACATCAGACGTGCCAAAACAGACAACACCGCAGCACATCCACTTGAACGCACGAACACGGCAGACCAGCACATGACATCCAGACGAGCAGTTTGAAAGCCTACAGCTGCTGCAAAGTATGAACAATGCGGCAGACACCTGCTCATCAATGTATCCAAAACTCGAGCACTGCCGACACGCCCTGTGGTGGTTGCAATCTGCTTCTGCAGCTCCACAGGTCCCAGATAAACAACAGCAAAGCAAAGCATGCAGGCCCAAGCATCAGCTATCAAAGCTCAACAGAAAGCATCGTTGCTGATAAACTGACCAAACCATGCTACAGGCAGGCGCAGCCGGCAAACATCCAACACCGCCACCAACTACAGTGTGCACCTATATAGCAGGCCTTCATCGCACAGCACTGCTGCACAAAACAACCAAAATAAGCGTCCGCACCCTGCCCCGTTCTGTCTGCAGCCAACGACGGCGCAAACGTCACCTCTTGACTGCCCGGAATGATGCAGCCCACAGCAGGGAGTGCTAGGAGTTTCACCCAGTGCATCCGCGCCCTCACCAACACAGGGCCCACCACAAATGTGCCTACCTAGCAACCTCCTTACACAGCTTGACAGCTAGTGCTCAACGCACAGCTACCAAACAACAACAGTCCAACCGATGCGTGCGCAGGACACACGCACAACTACAGCACAGCCGCAGCACACCATCCTGCAAAGCTACGCACATGATGCACAGCTCGACTCAAACCACCATAACCCAAACACGCTTTACAACACGCTATAACCACAGCCAGCGGCTTAGATCAAGATCTAGATCGAGATCGAGATCTAGATCTTCTCCAGGGCCTGTGCCATGTCAGCCCAGATGTCCTCCATGTCCTCCACTCCGCAGCTGAAGCGCACCAGGTTGTCCTTGATGCCGTACTCAGCGCGCTTCTCAGGCCCCTGGTCCCAGTAGCTGATCACGGTGGGCTGCTCGATCAGCGACTCAACGCCGCCCAGGCTGGGCGCGATGTAGGGCAGCTGGCAGGCATCGATGAACGCGGCAGTCTTCCACAGGTCGCCCTTGACCTGCAGAATGGTAAGTGAGTGAAGAGCAATACAAGAAGGGATGAACAAGCGTAGGGTTGGGGAGTGAGCCATGCAGCAGTCTTGTAAATGATACATGTTATGCGGTGTGCAGCAGGAACGCATGACATGCTGTGAAAAGGTACCACCGGAGTGCGTGGTTGACATGCAGGATTTCCTACATTGCTTGTAAGATGCATGTGATGACGTCACAACCAACCGTACCTCGAAGCTGATGACGCCTCCGAAGCCTGTCATCTGCTTGGCTGCGATTTCATGGTCAGGGTGGCTGGGCAGGCCTGGGTAGTGCACGCGGCTGATCTTGGGGTGGGCCTCCAGGCGCTTGGCAATCTCCATGGCAGACCTGAAAAGGAAAGCAGTGGCGTAGCATGCCATAGGTCGGCAAAGATTATATTATATTTCGAGCAGGCCAAGCAGAGCCAAGGCCTGCAGATATAATGCTGTTTCGTCCTTGCGGCACAGCCCCTGCTGCTGTTAGCCTAGCCCACTGCACGATGCCAGTCATATGAATTGCCGCAGCTGCCCAGCGCTGCTGCTGCAAAGTGCTGCAAAATCTGTATGCATGTTGGCTACTGCTGTTGCTGCTGCTGGCGCGGATGCTGCACCGTATAACCTGGGCCTTGCCACAGCACATTGGCTGTACCGCCACCAAAGCAGCACCAGCCAGCGTCAGCAGCTGTTACTGAGATCCCAGAACAGCACTGAGCGCAGCACACGTCTCTGCCAACCGCAACTCCGCCTGCGGCACCCCTAGCTGCTGCACCCAGCTGCTGCTTTCGAACTGGCCTATCCATGAGCCTGCCAGTGTGTAGTGAGCCCTTGCTGCGATTTGCGTTCGGATATGCTGCAGCTGCTGCATCTGCTGCTGCGTCTGGAGTGTACTGTACATTAGCTGTAGCCAATCGCACAACTGCATTGCTTTGCAGCTTGCTACTGCAGCCGCACCTGTTCTGGTGCTCCACACGCAGACCAAGCGTCTTCATGCCGCGCAGCAGCAGGTACGACGCATGTGCATCAATCACACCGCCTAGGATGTTGTGCATGCTGCGCACCTGTAGCAGCAGCAGACAGCACCGCAACGACGCAGTCAGCATGCATTTACACTGTGCGGAGATAACGCAGCAGCTGATGTGTGAGCTGCTGCTGCTGCTGCTGCTGTTGCCAGCCCACCAGCCTACAGTCACAGGCACTGCAGAGCAGCCGATATGTTGGGCCCACTGCCAGCCGCCGCTGTCACCACCAACCACCAGATCTGCTGCTGCTGATATTCCTTTCTGGCTTCTGCCAGCTGCTGCTGCATCCCCAAGTGTAACATGGCTGTCGCCATGGCTTCTGCCAGCTGCTGCATCCCCAAGTGTAACATGGCTGTCGCCGCCTGTCTACTGCAGCTGCAAGGTCTCCACCAGCTCAAGCCACAACTCACCGCTCCTACTAGGTCTGCACTGCCGCAGATCGCCCCAGCCAGCACATCATTGTGGCCCGCTAGGTACTTAGTCGCCGAGTGAATGACCAGATCAGCACCCAGTGCCAGAGCCCGCGAGTTCACGGGCGTAGCAAAGGTGCTGTCGATGCACACGATGGTGTCTGTTGCTGCGCACAGCTCTGCAATCTTGGGGATGTCCACGCAGCGCAGGTAGGGGTTGGTGGGGCTCTCGCTGAAGAACAGCGACACCTTGTTCTGCTCAAGCGCGCTGCAGCAGCAGCAGCAGCAGAGCATATTGCAGCCTAAGCAGCAGCTGGCTGACATACGGTGTGTACTAGTGCTGGTGTACACCTGTTGCGTGCTTGACATGCTGCTGCTGTGCCCTCCGCATGTCCAGTCAGCTTCCTGGACATGCACCCTCAGTGTGGCAGAAAACAGTTGCCTTGTCGAACTGACGGCAGCCAGCAACTGCTGAACCGTACACGTCAAACAAGCTGTACTGCCAACAGACATGGCCATCCAGCTGTCACTGCATGGACCGTCTTTGCTTGGTTTCAACCGCACTGAGCAATGCCCGGATCAGTGCCACCCTGGCTTCATCGCAGGTGGGCCCAGCTGAAACTGCATGAATCGTCTTTGCTTGGTTTCAACCGCACTGAGCAATGCCCGGATCAGTGCCACCCTGGCTTCATTGCAGGTGGGCCCAGCTGACACTGCATGAATCGTCTTTGCTTTGATCGCGGCTGCGTGCATGCCAAGATCAATGCCAAGCCCACCTGTGCAGGCCCTTGATGTCTGCAGGGTCGATCACTGTGCAGCTGATGCCCATCTTCGGCAACACCGTCTGAATGAACTGCCGCGTGCGCCTGTAGCAGTCTGTGGTCGTCACAATGTTCCCACCCTGTGGCACGAGTGCCAGCAGCATAGTGGTGGCACTGCACATGCCTGATGAGGACAGCAGGCAGTCCTCTGCTCCTTCTAGCGCCATGATCTTTTCCTCGACCACGCGTGCAGTGGGGTTGCCGTAGCGACCATACTCGAAGCTGCCGTGGCGACCTTCCTGGTACGCAATGAGCTCTGCTGTGTCCTTGAACGTGTATGTTGAAGTCTGCACGATGGGGGTGGTGAGGGAGTCCAGCAGACCCTGCCTCAGGCGCCCCTTGTTCTCGCCTGCAGCGGGATGAGGTTTGCAGAAATGGGTTGAGGAGTGCAGTTTGACTATATGGGGATGTGTGTGGAATTTGACCGTGCCAGAGGGTGTAGAGTCTAGCACGTGCAGACGAGGAGCAGCAGCTGCTGATGATGGCTGTGGAGACAGTACCGTGTTTCAATGGCGCACCAGACAGTAGCTTGACGGAGGCAAGATTCACCATTGACTGCACATGTTCAATGCAGCATGATGCTGCTGAGGATCCTGGGTGAAGTGCAGAGCAGCAGGTGAAGCATGCTGGCACACGGCTGGCCTGCACGCTGGCGCCGTTGCGGATGCCTGATCATTACGAAATTTGACATATCTCCCCTTTCACGCCCTTAAACGGTGCCTGTCTGCTGCCGCAGCCACATTTGAGCGAAACCCCTCTGACCCCTAACCTCCATGAACAGTCAGTGTGCTGGGCCTCAGCACCGGCTCCACGTAATTGTTGTCATGGTGAGTCACATCACCACGTCCATTTGTTGCCTGAGGAGGAGCAACCTGCTCAACCTGGGGAGCCACCGCAGCTGCACGCAGTGTCCTGGAACCAGGGGTGGGCTGCTGTGGGGACTTGGGCCCATTCTCTGCGTATACTGCTGTTACTCTCTGGCTATTGTAACGAGGTGCCCGAATAGGCAGCGACACTCCATTGCCGCGGAGCATGGCACCTTTCTGCCTGATGTTGCTCTGCTCGTAGAACGAGCAGCAAACGTGGTTGCGGTAGTTCAGAGCCATCTTGATCCAACCTTAGCAAACAACAGTTGCGCAAAGGGATTCCGGTCACCCCATGCAGTGCTCGGCACGCCATTTCCTCAATCTAACAAGTCACATGCAAACTGGAGTTAACTCGCTTACCCAAGTATTAGCATCAAAGACTCCTTGTGGTCATTTTCAAGCTGAAGCTAGTCTGTCTGGTGCCTGCTGCAACAAGAGCGGGAAGGGACTGCGCGTTGCCGGCTTTACGGGCTGCTTGTTCTCCATCGTTTGGTTATCAAGTCCATTCAACAACCATGTCTGACAAAAAGAAAGAGAAGAAGCAAAAACTAGAGGAGACGCAGGCTGAGGAGAAGCAGAAAAAGCGCAGGAAGTCTGATGCCCAGGCTGCTGCTGAGGATGCTGGTGGTGACAGCACCCCAGCTGCCAAGAAGGTCAAGAAGGAGAAGAAAGAAAAGAAGGAGAAAAAGCAGAAGCCTGAAGCAGTAGATGCAGCAGCTGCTGCCTCAGCGGAGCCAGAAATTGCAGAGGCTGCTGTGCCGGCGTCGCCAAGCAACCCTAATGCTCTGGACAACTTTGCGCTCTCAGAGCAAATCAAGTCACTGCTGCGCAGCAAGGGCATAGAGCAACTGTTTGCTATCCAAGCAGCCTGCTTTGATGTCGTGCTGGACGGCAAAGATGTAGTGGGCAGGGCACGCACAGGGTGCGGCAAGACGCTGGCATTTGTGCTGCCAATCGTGCAAGTGCTCTCAGAGACAGCAGGCAGCAGCGGCTGCAGGCCCTTTGGCCGGCCTCCTGCAGTCATCGTGCTGGCTCCAACACGTGAGCTGGCAAAGCAGGTGGGTCCATGGGTTAGGGTTCTGTTCGGCATGCCAGGTCACAAGCTTCGCAAACCGCTGCTGCAGCCTTGGGCTGTTAGTGTGGCATGCATGTCTGCTCAAGAGGAGCTCTGACACAAGCAGCAGCTCCATGCATCTAGGGTGTGCATCTGCATCATTGGCAGCTGCATGCCCTTGCACAGCTCTGTCAGCAGCCACAGCCCTTGGTGTCGAGTGCACCAGTAGCAGCCGCCATCACTGCTGTGTCACTAACAACAGTTACAGTGGTGCCTTGTTTGGATTTTCAGCCAAGTAGATTCTGATGCTAAAGCTGTGCAGTATCAATTCTGGCCAATGTTGGCAGGCAGCTATCAACGCGTGTCACCGGTGTAAACACTACTCTGTAACGTTCATCCTGCACCCATATATATATATGCTGAGTAATACCCTGCACTGAACCACCTTCACCCTGCTTCAAGCCCCCCTTCCTTACAAACCCACCGTGACCCTCTTCACACCCGGGCCACTCCCTCACAATCACACGACCACATATCACATCGCAGGTGCACGCTGACTTTGAGTACATCGGCCAAGCCACTGGCCTCAACACAGTGTGCCTGTATGGCGGCACTCCGTACGGCCCCCAGGAGGGCATTTTGAAGCGAGGCGTGGATGTGGTGGTGGGCACACCTGGACGCGTGAAGGACCACATCGAGAGGGGCACGCTCCAGCTGCATCAGCTGCGATTCAGGTGCGGGGCATGGGGTTTGGGGTTTGGCGGTAGGGTTGGAGCTTGGGGAGGTGCATGTGCAGCAAGGCTGCTGCTGGTGAATAATAACTAAGGCATCGGTCCAAGCAGCAGCATGTGTGTAGGGGCGGTGGTTGGCTGTGCTGCCTTGCTATGTCAACTCCACGATGTATGTTTCCCTGACGAGGCAGGTGGTTCGCTCCGCCTTGTTGCTCCTGCTGCTGCACTCGTGCTATATTGCAGGGTGCTTGATGAGTGTGATGAGATGCTCAACATGGGCTTCGTGGACGATGTGGAGAAGATCCTCAACGCAGGTAGGTTGGTTACAGCAGCATCTCCTGTTGGCAGCAGCAGCAGCAGCAGCTGCAGCACACAGTCTGCACCAGCAGCACTGGTGCGCAGGCATGGCCATGACAGTGCTGCTTGCTTGCATCGTCTCCAGCAGCAGCAGAGCACAGCATGGCAGCTGTCACAGAAGCATGTGCTGAAACTCACACAACCTAGCAATCACTGCGCGTGCCGTCCTATGCTGCAGTGCTGCTTACAGCAAACACTGCTTGTTTCAAAGCACCCCCACACGTCGCAACACACTGTTTGGCAATTGCAGCTGACAGTGTTATCCGTGTGCCGTCGCTGCAGGCATGAGCGATGCAAAGGACGGCTCCGGTGCGCAGCCTGGCCTCAACGCATCTGGCGGCAAGCTGCAGACGCTTCTGTTCAGTGCCACCATGCCCAGCTGGGTGCGCGACATCACGCGCCGCTTCCTGAGCCCCGGGCACAAGCTTGTGGACCTGGTGGGGGATGACAAGCTCAAGGTGGGTTTGGAACCTTAGGGTTGGCGAGATGTTTAGGATTGAGGATTGGGGTTCACTACATTAGTTTCTGCTCGATAAACATGTGCGACAACTGCTCTGCGTGCCATGCTGGCTTTTGGTTGCGTGGCAGCTACGTAATTTGCAGTGGTGGCGGGTCGTCAGCTATTTCAGTCACGATCAGCGAACATATGCATAAGCCAGCACCTTGACCTCTGTACTTTCTTGCTGCCTGCGCAGGCTGCTGCCACAGTGCGGCACCTGATGCTGCCTGCGCACTGGACGCAGCGCGTGAGCCTGGTGACTGACCTGGTGGCCTGCTACGGCCTGGGTGGCCGCTCCATCGTGTTCACGGAGACCAAGAACGACGCCAACGAGCTGGCTGGGAGCCTCAGCGAGGTGGTGGGCGCAAGGTGCGTTTATTTCTGTTGCTGGCGCATTCGTACTGTAGTACAACAGCAGCGAGAGAAGCCAGGTAGCAGAAGAACGGAAGATGCATGTTGTGGTGCAGCACACTACTGGGAGGCGGCATTGTGGAACTAACTGGATGCTGACTGGGCTGGGGTATTGGATGCATTCTGGGTATGCAGCAGCATGTATTGCTCTGCGACAGCTTGACATACAGCCTGTTGCTGCATGCATTTGCAGAACCTACATCTTACTGACATGCTGCTGCTGCTGCTTCTTGCTGCTGCTGCTGCTGCTGCTGCTGCAGGGCTCTGCACGGCGACATTGCCCAGGCGCAGCGCGAGGCGACGCTGGCTGGCTTCCGCAGCGGCAAGTTCAGCGTGCTGGTGGCGACTGACGTGGCTGCACGCGGCCTCGACATCAGCGGCGTGGAGCTGGTCATACAGGTGAGTGATATGTTTTCGTGTTTGCAAACCCTGACGATGTTTGTGAAGGAAGCTAAGATGGAAGTTATGACAAGACTAGAAGTCAGCAGCAGTGCATGTGCCTGGTGCTCAGCTTAGTAGAGCATGAGTGTTATTTGTTTATGCTGCCACTGCGTCCTGTGGCTGCAGTGGTGCTGTTGCAACAGCATGCCTGCATGCTGTATCTGGTGTACCCTGTTACACAATACCTGTTGGTTTAGCCTCAACAAGACTCTGCATACTTGCGCACAGTTTGCCTCCACTCAACGTCCTATCTACAGTACACAAACCCCACATATCTAAACCCTTCATCAACCGCAGGTTGAGCCCCCGAAGGATCCAGAGACTTACATCCACCGCAGCGGCCGCACCGGGCGTGCCGGCCACACAGGCGTCTGCGTCACCATGGTGGGCCGCAAGCACGAGGACCGCATCCCGTACATCGAAAAGAAGGCCGGCTTCAAGTTTGAGCGCGTGGGCGCGCCACAGCCGGCTGAGATGGCGGGCATTGCAGCAGACCGGGCACTTGAGATGCTGCGGGACGTCGACAAGGCGACCGTGCCGTGGTTCAGGGCGACTGCAGAGACGTGGCTGGCTGAGGTGAGGCACAGGTGTTACTAACATTGTTAGTAACAAGTGACGTAACCGGTTGCATCTGTAATCTATGTTAAATGGTGGTGTGTGCAGGATCAGTGACGGAAGACCTTATTTATTTCTGCGCATTAAAAGTGATGGTTCCCTGTGCTCAAGCTTTGCATGTAGCACTGAATCAAGCACTGAATTAAGCATGCTGTGGTGATGTGTGCTTGCAGGTTGGTGACCCCACAGAGGCGCTGGCGCTGGCACTGGCCAAGATCACCGGCAACATGGGCATGAAGGCGCGCAGCCTGCTCACAGCACACGACGACGTGACCACGCTGCACTTCAAGTGAGTGGCTGTCGAGCAGCGTGCTGGCTGCCAGCCCCAGAACAATCTGCATGCACTGGTGTAGCTTGACATCAAGTAGTGCAGCAAGATACATGGGCAGCGGGCACCTGCGGTTTTTCCTGTGTTCATGCTGTTGTGAGTTCTGTGCAACTGGCACCTGTCGCCTGCACTGCACATCTCCGGCTAGTGCAGCAGGAGGGGGGCTCTGCTCTCCTGCGCTCGCCCCCATGCCTGTTTCAGTGCCGCTCCGTTTACATCACCAGCAAGCTACCAGCATCACACTCACTTACGCCTGTGGTACAATGCACCAACCATCGCCTCATACTCACTCACTCCTGTGGTACAATGCACCAACCATCGCCTTGCACTCGCTCACGCCTGTGGTACATTGTCAATGCACCATCGCTTCACACTCCTGTGGTACAATGCACTCACTCCCTGATGTGTTACAATGCTTCAACCGTCGCCTCACTCTCACCTCGCAGGGCCGAATGGGAGGTGCAGAAGCCCGGCTACGTCTTCAGCTTCCTGCGCCGCCGCCTGCCCGAGCCCCTCGTCGAAGAGGTGCGCCGCATGACGCTCACCAAGGATGGCCTGGGCGCCGTGTTTGACGTGCCCAGCCAGCACGTGGCCGAATTCATCAAGAAGTGCGGCAAGGCGGGTGAAGTTGACGGTGAAGACGAGGGACGGCCGGAGGGCCAAAACCCGCCCACGCTAACGGTACCGACAGTGCTACCGGAGCTGAAGGACCGCGACCAGTTTGGGACGCAGGGTGGGTTTGGTGGAGGCGGCGGGTATGGCGGCGGCGGTTACGGCGGCGGAGGTGGCGGTTATGGCGGCAGCAGGGGCGGAGGGTTTGGTGGTAGGGGCGGTAACAGGGGCGGGTTTGGAGGTAGGGGCGGCGGCGGTGGTGACTTTAGTATGGGCCGGTCACCTGGTGGGTTTGGTGGTGGCAGAGGTGGAAGGGGTGGTAGGGGTGCCGGCGGCGGCAGGGGCCGCGGCAGAGGCAGGAGTTAGGCACGTTTGTTGCTACTATAGCTAGCAGTGGTTTGAAGTTGGCGCTGGTGAGGCTCTTGTTCAGCAGGTTTGTTCTGTGGAGGTTGTTGACTGTTGCTTGCTCTTGGTACAGTGCAGAGTACGGTGGGGCGGGTGGCAGGCGCCGGAGATTACACTGTTTGCAGGTTGTGGCGCTGCACTTCTGTGTCTTGAAAGGCACAGCCAGCATATTGCTGGGTGGTGGGTTGTCAAGGAGGCACCTAGTTGCTTGTGTTGTGGGTGCAATCGCTTGCAAGCAGTGACTGTGTAGCGTGACAACAAGCAGTGCAGTGCGTGAGAGGTCGGTGCGTGAGTGAGGTCTGTGCTTGCGCTGCTTAGCATGCCCTATATGCAGCCAAGTTTCTAGGCTTGGTGCATTCTAGTTGAGAGCAGAGTTGGTTGGGCTGTTGCATATTGTGCATGCTGGTGCAGACACGTGCGCTGTGTGCTAGCGCAGGCATGTATTGTGCGCCTAACAGTTCTAATTACGTCACGTAATCTAGCTAGTAGCAAAGGTCGGTGTTGGTATGGTTGCTGTAGAAGCAGCCTGCGTTTCAAACTTGTGGAAGAGGGACCAACAATGAAAGCATGGCAACGTTTGCTAGGGTGGATGGACAGCCCTGTGGTGACTATGCTGTCATGTGGCTGGCTTGGCATGTGCTTCACGTCAACAGCTGTTGGGTTAAACGGTATGCTGCCAATTGAGCACTTCGCGGTGCCGTACCGCACCGGGCACAGAACAGCAAGGATGCTGCAGGTGCTATGAGCTACCGCAGGTCTGCAGGCATGATGACTTGGCATGGCATGGCAACAACGCCGTGACTTTTGTGCATATTTTGCTGCTGCGTAGCTTCCATAGCTGCAGCACCATGCTATGCTTGTGGCCCATGTGCTGGAGCCTAACAGGAGGAAGCCAGATTGCTTCATGTTCGCGCCTGGAGGGCTGTAAAAGTAATAGCAGCACCCAAGCAGCAAGGCATGCAGTGACACCCTACCCCTACAAGCAAGGTTGCGCACTCACGCAAGGCTGCGCACGCAAGCAAGGCTGGCCTGACCCACTGTAGTGTGCCGCTGACTGTCAATGCTGAACAAGTAGAGCACAGCTGTCCAGATCCAGGAGCTTCCTGGTGTGCCTTGAGGGTCAGGGTCAAGGGCGCGAGAGCATCCTATGCTGTAACCAGCTTCAAGCTTCAATCCGGGCTGCAAGAGTCTAGTCTGTCTAGCTGCCTCTCACAGACTGTGTTCTGCTAGATGCAAATTCGTATACATCCCAAAAACTGCACACTCTTCGTGTACTGCTTATGCTGGTCAGGTTGACTTCTTGCTGAAGTTCCGTGTGTGTGCAATTCAGCACAACATCGCATCAGCGGCTTGAAGCTGCAAGCACATATCAGCAAACGTGATACAGCCAGGCAATAGCCAGTGATCTAAGCAGGGCATGCCCTGCCTGCGCAGGCAGTCTGGGGCTAATCAAACAGCAGCACCCTATTGCACGCAACGAGCACTCCGAGTGTTGAAAAGAAACGCACCAAGCTTATAGTACTTTCAGGTAGTTACGCTTTTGCAAACGTTGCGACCACAGTGTACAGTGCGAGTGCTGAACTTAGGACTGTCCACGTGCCACAGCTAGCATGTAGGAGGTGCAAAACATTGCTTGTTGACTCAATAGATGTTACCCTACAGCATGAACTAAGGGTCACTTGGTGCCTGCCTTGTCCAAGGCTGACAACCACATTGTTCGTTGGTGGGCCGGCTAGAGTGGAGGCACGCTATGTATCTGACCTCACCAAGCGCCAGATTCAAGGACCGTGCCTGATACCAAGCATACACAAGTGGCACATCACGCCATTTCAGAGCGGGCGAATGACCACCACAGTGAACGACGGGCACTTGCACCTGCACACGTCTCACTCGTGCGAGCCGAGATGGGAGCAGTGACCATGGATGCATTAGATTGCTCTATTGCAATGGATTCCGAAGTTCAGATGCAGCTGCAGCCTGCCGCTGCTGCAGCAACAGCAGCAGCACCAGCAGCAGAGGATGACGTGCCACACCTGCCGCTCGAATTGCTTGCCCTGATCGTGACGACAATACCACGTGGTGAACTGGCGTCACTTCGGCTTAGCAGCAGCCAGTTCGCCGCAGCAGCGGCGCCCCTGCTGGACAGCATCACTTTCAGGCAGTGGCCTGACAAGGCCTGCAGCCTGAAGCGTCTGCAGCATGCCACGCGGCTCAACCTAGACATTAACCTGCCGTTGATTGGTGCAATAGATGCGTCTTCTGGCGTTGACAGCAGCAGCATTGCACGCAGCAGCTCCAGCTGCAGGATGGATGCAAGCCCCGATGCTGAGGACGCTTGGCAGCAGCTGCAGCAGCTGGTGAGTTGGATGAAGAAATTCTGCCGGCAAGGCCCATGTGATGCGGCAGCAATCTGGATTCTATGCTGCACTGTTGCATGTGCAGTGGGATACGGCTGTGCATTGTGAAGCAGCAGCTTGCTGCTGCTCACATGGTGTGCCCCAGCAGCAGCAGTAGGCTCCAACCCCTGTTCCATTATGTCACCCCTGCTATATAGTCTTGCTACCCCAACGCATGCACTGCAGTGTCACATCACATGCACCATCCTTCAAACTGCTGCCAAGAACATGTTGCTGCAAATCACATGCTATGAGCTGTCATTGTGGTTTTGAACATGCACAGGTGACGCAGCTGCCACAGCTCAGCAGTGTGCGGCTGCCCTCCTGGGACCTTGACAGTGCAGCTGGCATCCCGCAGCTACCTGCTGCTGCAGCCGCCTTCCTGACAGCACTCACGCGGCTGGACTTGGATGAGCCAGCGTACCTGCCGCAGGGCCTGACACTGACCGGGCTCAAGGTGAGGATGCAGGGCGTTACTACTGCTGTTGTCTTTTGCAGTAGTTGAGCAATGATTTGCTAGCAGCATACCTGCACCAGAGCGTCACACCGCCTGGGCACAATAGACTTGGTAGTTTATCTTGAGCAAATATGTGGTTATGACTGTAGGACAGCAAGAGCTGTGCATTGTGTGTGTGTGTTATGGCTGGACGTTATGGGTCAGCCAGCACACCTGCCTCGGGGCCTGCGCTGCCTCGGCTGAGGGTAAGAGCAGATCAGCATCGAAAGCAAGCCGCTTGCCAAAGGATGGCACTGTCACCGCCAACAGTTGTGCATGCTATGTGCTGGTCGCAATGTGCAGCTCACAATTGCGCTGCTGCAGCCGGCTGCACGTGTGTTTCTGTACTCAGTCGGGTAGTCGCACTGTTGTCATGTTGAGACTCCCTCCGGCACAATACCTTTCACATAGGATTGCATGGCTCTGTTCAACTCCAACTTTGCTTTGCGGTGCTGCAGGCTGCCAGCTTTCTGTCGCACGAGGTGTCAGTAGACCTGGCAGCAGTTGCAGCGTTTGCCCCCAACCTGCAGCAGCTGGGCTGCCGCAGACTGGAGATCACACCTCCCCTGCCAGCTGCTGACGCTGCTGCAGCTGCTGCAGCAGCTAACCCAGCTAACACAGCACAGCAGCAGCAGCAGGGTGCATTGGAGCCCAACCCAGCCCCCGCAGCGCTGCTCAGTCTGACGCACTTTGGCGGCCAGGCAGTAACAGTAGCAGCCGCCAGCAGCCCCTCAGAAGCAGCCGCAGCTTTCGGCCGCGCTTTTCCCAGCCTGCGGGTGATGTACCGGGTGCCGCAGGTTTCGGGGGGCCAGGGGAAAGAGGCAGGCTACGATGAGTTGCTGGCACAGCTGCCGCTGCTGACGGAGATTCGGGGGCGCAACTGGTTCTCGTCTAGGAGCTGGTTCCTGATCCGCAGCAGCGGCCACCTCGCGAGCGAGGTGAGGTTGCACGCTCTAACATTGTACTGTTGTGGCTGATGGCTGGTTGTATGGCACGATGATGCTGGCACGATGATGCTGGTAGCAGTTGTGTAGATCAAGCATGTTGCCACCAGAGGAAGACGTACTGCATTGCTTCGAGCTGATGTCAGCAATGCTGCCCCTGCTGAGATATTACATCGTCTGCTGCGCATGCTGCAGCACTGGCAGCGCGTGCGTCGTCTGTCGTTCCACTCCAACTCCTACCCTGACGGCTGCAGCGACTTCCTGGACATGAGCAAGGCTGCCAACCTGCAGCACCTGCGCATCACCTTCAAGTGAGTTCATTTTGCAGCATAAAACAAGACGAGTTTACAAGAGATTGTGCTTGCATGACCAAGCATATGACATTCTGCTCCTTAGCAAGCAAGCATTTTGCTGTTGGTTGCAGCATGTCTGCGCCTCACCTTCAAGTGAGCCTGACACAGCCAACTTCTCATGCCGACTTCACAACAATCTGTGTTTGCTTGACCAAGCATACAACGTTCTGCACCTTAGCAAGCAAGCTTTCTACTGCAATTAGCGGTACATGTGCCTCACCTTTGAGTCAGCATATATGAGCAAATATGGCTGCAGTTGCGTGCACCATCAAAGCATTTCATAACGAGTTTAATTGCACGCGTGTATGGCGGCTCTGGCAGTACCTGTGTCTGACTTTCTAGTGAGCGAGCGCAGCACACAGCTTGGTATAGAGTAGGACAGGACTGGCATGCACATACAGGCCATGTGACAACTGACATGCACTGTATGTTGCCTTGGCCCAAGCCGCTGCTGGAGACCTGCCTGAGGCTGCGCAGCTGCATGTGGAGCCACGAGCTGGGTTTCTGAACTTGCAACCTGGCAACAGACCACAACATAGAAACTGAAATCAAACCCCGACCAGCCGAAGTCATTCCAGTGGTTGGACGTGATAACACACCCCCTGTGTTTCTGCTCTATAACATCTGTGTTGTTCTGCTTATGTCGTTTGCAACCCACCCCTGCAGCTACCCCTACACCAAGGCTGAGGAGTTGGTGCGCGAGCTGCAAAAGCTGCACCACCTGCAAACCCTAGCACTCCCCGCCGCACTCCTCTGCAACCGCTGCTGCCCGGAGAAGCACTACCCGGGCCTCCGCGCAAGCCTCGAGTGCCTCACTGCTCAGCCAAACCTGCGCAAGCTTGACCTGCTGACGCTACCTGAGGCGACAATGGGCACCACATTTTTCTGTGGACACCCTGCAAGCGTTGCAGAGGGCATGGCGGCACTGCGGGCAAAGGCTGCTGCAGCGAGGGGCGGTGTGCAGCAGCAGGGTGCTGGTGCTTCTGGCATTGCAGATCACAGGCAGCAGCAGCAGCAGGGTGAGCTGGAGCTTGAGTTGGCAGTGGAGGATGCTGAATGGGCTGATGACTGCTTCTTGAGCAGCAAGGGCGCAGGGCACCCTGTGTGGGGTGTCTACGTGTCAGGCAGCGAGTGGTGATGAGGCCAGTGCGGTGTTACCTGGTGCTGCGACCAATGCGTCTGAGCAGCTAGGGGGCAGGGCACCATTTGCGGGGTGTCCGCGTGCCCAGCAGTGAATGGTGACGAGGCCAGTGCAATGTCAGCTGGTGCTGCGGCAAGTGCCTCTGAGCAGCTGGGGCGCAGGGCACCCTGTGTGGGGTGCCCACGTGTCCAGCAGTGAATGGTGACGAGGCCAGGTGCTAGGTGATGATTGCCGATGGTACCACCAAGTAGGGTAGGTTGCGTTGACGCTTTCGAGGGTATATGGCTTGACTGGTGACATGATGTTGATGGTGCGGCAGGCTGTGGTGCCTGCAGAGACAGCAGCTGGCTGCTGTGCTTCTTTCTTTTCTTCTTTGTTCCCTAGCTAGGCAGCTTGTTGATGGCAGGCTTCATCTATAATGTTGTACATTTTCTAAAAATAAATTATTATAAATTCATTAGATATATAAACTCATTAAATAAATAAATTATATAAATAAATTTTTCATGCAGCAGCTGAATCTTATCTAGGACAAAATGATCAGCACTAGTATGTAGTTCTGTGTTGTTTCATTCTTTCCGTCCTTGTGTTGCTTAAATCGCTCGACAATTGAACTGTGCAGCATGACCGCTTTGTAGCAGCAAGTCACTGGCGCGGAAGCCACTGCGCACGGCACTGCCTAGGCTAGGCTACATACAGGCACAATGGATTTCAGCAACGTGTATGTGCCATTTTATCAGTCATATCTTGACAGTACTGGCACTAGTGCCTGTCGTTGTTTCCTGGGTTGTGCCGCAGATTTGCTGCGCTGCCACAGCGCATACAGTGTATGCAGCGCTGCTGCATCTGCACTGTAGATTCGGCGTGTTTCTGTACAAAAATGTGTTGGGCCGCCCACACTGTGGCATGCGTGGGCCATATAGGAAGGTGGCCCGGACTTGTGACTCCACACTGTGCCCGGCACGGCTGGCAGCCGCGGCCGCCATCTGTTGGGTGAATGGCTCTACGTTTGCCTGGCTTTGTAGTGAGTGCACCATGCGGAACATGTCACATGGCAGTGCACTGGCAGTGCTGCCGCTATTTGGCCACTGTTTGGCCCAGCCTGCAACGGCCAGTGGTGCAGCTGCAGTTGAGATTTTGCCTGAGTGATTGCCATTCCGAAAGTTGATTGTGTCGGGTACATTTGATTTAATGCGCAGTGCTTAAGCGTTGCTCTCTGTGACAATTGTAACGTTTACTGTTCTGCATTGGCAAGCCTGCGCAGTTCTTCCACCTCTACAAATTGCATGAGGATCATCATAATCAAATTACCAGATCAAGCCATAGCATCAACGCCATCGGCCCCGCGCCCCCCAGGGCGGAAGAATTGCGCAGTTCTTATGTGAATGCTGTTACTTGCAGTCTACGATATCATCGTTGGTAAACCTTGGATTCAATTGGATAGAAGTTTACAATGCGCCATATCTCATCATCATCATCATGTTACCCATTAAGCCATAGCATCAACGCCATCGGCCCCGCGCCCCTCAGGAGCGGAAGAAAGAGGGAGCACTGCTCCATTGTGTTTGCAAATATTACGCACATCCCAAGCTTGGACAGGATACTCAGCAATGCTCCTAGATATCACTCGGCACACCCCCCTACTACCCCAAATATCATCAGAAACAAAACGCAACAACTTGGTGGATGCATCAGTCAACGACAACACATTGCACAATTTTTCAGCGCCGCCAGCAACATCACACAAAACAGACCGAATTTCATCAAGCATAGTATCCCTCTGAGCAGAAGTAGCGGGACAATCAAACATCAGATGTGACAAAGACTCAACACCCTGACCACAAGCAGGACATGCTGTGTTAGAATCAACTCTGCTGCCACCATAACGACTGGTACGCTCATGCACGCAAAGACAGCCCATTCGAACACGCATCAGCAACTCAATACCACGCGTTGGCGCACCAGAACACAAAAAGGGCCTAGCCCTTTTAAAACGCATGGCATCAGCATGTGTAGGGTGCACATGCGTGATGTAACGGCTCAAAGTAGAGTGCTGCGGTGATTCACAAACAATTGTGTCTGCATGCAGCTTCCTGACCTGACGGTTGATGTGATTCTTGCACGCATTAGCTCGATCAGCCGCCGCCTCAACATCCACACCATACTTGCAAAGCAAACTCTGCACATACTTATGCCAAGGTGTCACCGCAACAGCACCACTAGGGCGCTTCCACTCAGCTGAAAACACCTGATGTGGCAACCGACAGTTCTGCATACGCTGAACCCTAAAGTAATACTCCATCGCCCTCTGATGAAGCCACATGTGCAATGGCTTCACACCCCATTCAGCCAGAACAAGTGAAGTGCAAGGGCGCTCCTTGCCACAACGCATTGAGCACTTGATGATGTCAGTCTGCACTTTGTCAATCTGTTGCAGTTGCCTTGCAGTTGACGGAAACCAGACCTCGCTGCCATATTCAACAATCGGGCGAACGCATGTAAGCAGAATGATACGCTTTACTTCCACGCTGATGAGCCGGCTCTTCCAGACTGGCATGAGCCCACCCTTCACACGATGCACTTTTGCCAACATCTTCTCAAAGTGCGTATTCCAGTTGCAGGCATTGTTGAACCACAGGCCAAGGTAGCAGTACTCTGATACAACAGGCACAGGCACACCGTTCCAAACGATGCCAGAATCAGCCAACTGGCTGGGCTGTCTAGCTGGTGAGACATGCATGACAGCAGACTTCAAGCTATTCAGCTTGAACCGCCACTTACAACTGTATTCATAAACTGTTGCAGCCACAGCCTGAACCTCAGCCAGAGATCCGCACACAGCAACAAAGTCATCAGCCTGCATGGCTGCCACAACCTGACCAGCAGGTTCGTCACAAGGGCCCATAAGGGTGATTCCAGGGTGCTTTGCATGCACCTCATGCAGCAGATCATCAATGAAGTACAGGTACAGTGTGGGGGAAATAACATCGCCCTCATGCAAACCAAGGTCACATGTGAAGCTCTCAGTGACATGACCTTCGTGAGACACCACACGGCGTGCACCCTGATACAAGTTGTAGAGTACACGGAACATCTTTCCACGCACACCCTTGTCCCACAGCTTTTGAAAGAGCCCATCAAGCCACACTGTTGGGAAAGCCTTATAGGTGTCAACAAACAGCACATAAGAATCCTTCCCCTCAGCTTTCCTCCCACCCAACACCTCACTGAGCACACTCTGGTGGTCAGCACAGCTGCGCTTGGGACGAAAGCCGTTCTGGCTCTCGTGCAGCAGCGGCGTTCCTGCTGCTGTAGCAGCAGTTACACTGCTGACTGCTGCTGCTGCTGCTGTGCTGCTGCTGACGTGCTGCTGCTGCTGCTGCTGTTGCGCCTGCTGTTGCTGCTGCTGCTGCTGCCGTTGCTGTGTCGTGCCCTCCGCCACTGACTTGCCTTCTGCAAACTTGATGAGGCGCTGGTTGAGAACGCTGGTGTAAAATTTGTAAAGCACGCTAAGCAGGGTGATACCACGGTAGTTGGTGGGGTCTGTCAGGTCACCCTTCTTGGGCATGTTCACAACTGTACCTGGCACCTGGTGCACCTGCTCAAGCTGCCACATCAGATTGCAGTACTGCAGTAACATATCTGCGGCCGTGCTGCCTCCATACTTGAGTAGCTCATTGACAATGCCCTCCTCAGCCGGGTTGCCGGCCTTGCCAGTGCGTAGCCTCTGCAGGCAGTCGGAAACTTCGGCGGCAGTGATGGGCAGGTCCAGCGGGGTGGCAGGGGAGTCAGCAGAGTCTTGCAAATACTGTTGCACATTGGCTGCAACACAAGACATGTGTGCAGCGTCAAACTGGGGGTTGGAGGAAGCAAATGCTGCATGGCTGCCAACGCGCTCATAATGACACTTGAAAGCATCAGCTTTCTCAGCTGGGGTAGATGCCACATGCCCAGATGGATGCTGCATGACGCTGTAAACTGCCTCGCTGACATGCTTAGGGCACAGACGACGCACAAGCTGCCACATGTCTTTCTCTCCAAGCAGGCTGTCATCATTCATGCGATTTGTGTATGCAGAAGTAATGGCATGCTGGCACTGCTCTTTGTACTGCTTCTCTGCTGCTTTGACCAGCTGTGTAGTAGCCTTCTGCTGCTGTTTGTAAGTAGCCCAATCTGCTACAAGCCCTGAGTTCTTGTAGCGCAGGTAAGCCTGCTTCCTGTCCTCCACAGCATCTGTGAGCTCCTGAGTCCACCATGGGAAGGACTTGCCAACCCAAACCCTCTTGTAGCCAAAACTGGCGTTGACAGCATGACGAAGTGCTGCTGGCATCTGCTCGTGCGCTTGCTGCACTGCACTAGTTGCTGTAGTTGAGCCTGCAGAAGCCTGCTGCTGCAAAGTGGTGACCGTGGCTGTGTAGGCTGCACCAAGCTGCGACAGAGCATCCTGATATGCCTCAAGTTCCGCTGACTGCTCCCCATTCTGCAGCCTGAAATCCTTGGGCTGTGCGTTGAGGCGCAGCACAACCTGTTTTGCAGGGCGGCGTACCACAGGCCTGACAATGCGGGCAGACACAGGCAGGTGGTCAGTAGCACCCACAGTATGCGGCCCAACTGTGGCTGTTGGCCTGGCAGCAGCTTGGCAGGGCATGGCAATGTCAGCAGAGGCAAGGATGTAGTCAATCAAAGAGCCTCGCCTGGTGCCGCCGTGCGACCTGTCACAAGTGATGTGCTGGTGAGGGGAGGTGGGGGCTGTGCGGGCATTAAGTGAGTAGAGGTTGACAGTGTTGAGCAATGAGAGGAGCAGGCGGCCGTTGTCATTGACGGTGCTCTCACCATGCATACCAATACGCTCTGCTGGGCCAGATGCCCGTCCAACCCGTGCATTAAAGTCACCCATCACCAACACAGATCCCCTGCTAGACAGGTACTCCAGGTCCTCCTGCAGCGCTGAGTAAGCAGCACTCCTCACTGATGCAGACTTGCCCATATCAGGCATGTAAACCACCCCAATGAAGAGCTTGCGTGCACCCCCTTGCCCTGGCATCACAAGCCACAGCGCTTCGTCGTATTGCTGGTCAGTAAAGTCATACACTTTCACCGCGTTTGCAACAGAGGCATGCACAGCAACTGCAACACCCCCAGAAGCACGCTCCCCTGCCCGCACAACCCTGGGCTTACTAATGTATGTGTATCCAGGGATGTGATCTGCAGGCAGCTGCTTTCCCTGCGCCTCCTTGGTCTCCACGAAGCCCATGATGTCACAGCGGGGTTCCTTAAGCAGGTGGTGAATTTCAACCAACTTCAACCCAGACTTTGGCATGTTATTTACATTAAGCACGCCACAGAGCAATCCACTGTCACCCGGCTGCACAGGTGCCCTGCTGGGGCGGTGGCGGCGCTGCTTGGATGCCCTGCTGCTGCGCTGGCTGTGCCTGCGACCGTGCTGCTGGCCTGCACCCCCGGCAGCAGGCGCTGCTGGCTGTGTGCCCCTGGGCAGCTGCTCCTCGTCATCTGACGCAGGAACAAGCTCCTCCTCCTCCTCCTCTGACGCAGGGACAAGCTCTTCATCCTCATCATCTGGTTGATGGTGGTAGCTGTCCTGCGCGGGCCAAACAGCTTCACCTGGTAACCCCAACTGTTCTCATCCCTGGTTTGGCGAGTCTGGGCGCGGCTAGACCCAGGACTCGGTCAGCTGGACGGCTCAGCCTCAATTGCAGCAGGGGCACCAGGTGTTGCAGCAGCAACAACACGAGCAGCGGCAGGGGGAGCAGCAGCTGCAGCAGGGTTTTCGGGGTTATTAGAAAGCGCGGCAACGCTGGTCGTACGGTTCGCGGTCAAGGGTGTGTCCACAGATCTACCTGCGGCGGCAGCATATGTTTCAGTGAACACTTTATGCCATGCACCCTGCAGCCACACATGTGTATTAGGATCAGGGCATACAGGGGCAGATGACGGGCCTGAGCCAAAGCGAGGGTCAGTGATTGGATGGCCTGCGCCATTAATCACCACATAATGCCTGGACAGGCGAGCCACCGGACCACAGGGGCCAGGAGCTGGCCGCTGGCCTGCAGGGGCCCCCGTGGCCCTGCTGGCCTGCACTGCCAGGCTTTGTTCCTGAGACGTCCTGTGGTCCTGTGTCATATTAGCAAAAGCTTGTGAAGCAGGGGCGGCAGGGTGGGCGGCAGGCACAAACCACACAAACAGCAAGAACACTGGCAACCGCAACAACAATCACAAATGTAGCAGCAGCCACATCACACCACATCGCACACAACAAGACACCTGCCACAGGATCGGCCACACGGCTGGTAGGTGTAATGATATGCTGCGTGTGATATACTGGTGCTGTTGCTCGCAGATGCAAATGTTGCTGACGGTTGCTGCTGTGCTGCTCATGCATATGCAGGCATGCTGTTCTACTGCTGCTGCTGCTGCAGAACTGGTAGGTACTGGAAGACAGGCGATCTGCAAAGGCACGCTGCATGCATTGCATCACGTTCAGTGCAATGTGACCCCACTTGGAGTTCCCGGTGACAGTAGCTCGCCAGGCAATCCGTCGGTCTGCTCCCAGCAGTGACCGTTGTAGTGGGCGTGCCCCCCCTAGCACGTTGACACCCTTGCAGCCATTGCCAATGCCAATCACATGTTCCAGTGGACCATTCTGCTTATATTAAAGTCCAAGCAGCATAGCATCGCCTCAAGCGTGGCGTCGTATTCAGTGTAGTTGATGTAGTGCCTGCTGCCCTGTGCCCGAAGTCCACTGATCGCTCCCTGCACGCCACCCTACTTCACAAGCATCATGCAGACAACGGTTTAAAGAGATTAGCGCGCCCGTAGGCGCGCCTTGGGAGCAAAACAAATTCGAACTGAAAGTTCGAACGCAAAGGCAGGCGCTGAGCGCTGGTCACCGTCTGCAGCAGCCGGTGTCGCTTGAAATGGTTGTTGTGATGGTTGAAGATGTAGATTTGGCTATTTGACGCGCACTGGCCTCCAAGGTCGCCACCCCCGCAAAGTGATTGATTGATTGATTGATTGATCAATTGATTGATTCTGCAACAGAACAGACATGCCAAAGCTTTGGCTCAGCAAGAAGTTTACAATGCGCCATATCTAAAGGTACCACAGCGCCAGTGTGTACTGAAGCAGGCGTCATGCTGCAATACAAAAGCAGAAGTAGTTCAGTGCCAAGTCATCTGTACCAGGTGGACACCCAGCGCACGAAAGAGCAACACATGAACCAGACATGACACCCAGTACCTATTGCCAAAGAAACCATGCTGTGGTACGCTGTGGCAGTGGCGTATCGGAGATGCACTGCACTGCTAGACCAACATCGGCTTCGCCAGCTGACTACTGCATTCAATGCAGGCGGCGGTCGCCTACTGAGCAGGCTGCCAGCAAGGGATGCAGCAGGCTGTCTGTAATGAACACAGGCACATGCCATGTGATGCAGGCTGCTTGTCGGTGTGCACTTTCTGTGCTTTTTGATTGAAGGCTCTGTACACACTGCACAACCGTAATCAGACCCTGCAAGCCAAGCACCCTGCCAAGTGGTACACGCATGGCAGCAGTTGTGACAATTATCTGAGCTCAGCTGCAACCCCAAACCTCCGAAGTCACCCAGCCAAGAATAGAACCACATCACACATGTGGTGCTGATTCAATCAAACACATGTGCACACCCAGAACTCTCCTGCTGTTAGCACCATCGCTGCTCAACTTGTTCCCACGCAACTGTGCAAGGGCTGTACACCCCAGTCCTACACTGCTGCACTGCAGCAGCTACCACTACACAGCACCATCCTCACACGCAAGCTGCAGACAGAGTTTCACGCTGCTGTCCAGCACAACTGCTGCTTGTGTACATCTGCTGCTGCTGTGCTTGCTTGGCTGCTGCGGGTGGCTGTTGGCCTGCTTAGCGGCTGCTGACGGGGCTGCGTGGCGCCTTCTTGGCCTTCACTGTGTCAGACAGGAACTGCTTCACCTGCAGCAGCAGCAGCAGCATGTAGGTGCAGCGGCAGCAGCAGCAGCAGGTCCCGGGTCAGCAGTGAAAAGAACAGCAGTGGTGGAGCTGCATGCGCATAGCTAGAGAAGAGCGGGCAGAGGATCAGCAGCAAAGCTGCACAATTCATCAACGCTGCTCCGGAGCAAAAGTACTGCACGCCTGGTTCACAAACATATCAGCTACTGTGCAGAGTGCAGCGGTGCTAGAGTACTTCACACTCTTATCAACCCATCATACGTGTCATGACACGTGAATGCTATCTCACCTTGCTGGTTGGTGGTGGCGTGTTGAGGCTCTCAATGTGCTCGGGGATGCAGTGGTGCTAGAGTACGTCACGTCCACAAACAAACGTGCTCACCTTGCTGGTAGGTGGTGGCGTGTTGAGGCTGTCGATGTGCTTGGGGATGAAGCCTGTGTCCACGTCACCCGCCCTGAAGGCCTCGTTGTTGAGGATGAGCTTGTGGAAGGGGCCCGTGGTGGGCACGCCGGTGATGACAGTCTCGTCCAGGGCACGCAGCATGCGCGTGATGGCCTGCAGGATATTGTGCGGGACAGAGGCGGCAAGCAGCAGCAGGTGTGTCAGAGCAGTGAGAATGACAGACGCAGAATGCGAATGATGGCCTGAAAGCAGAAGCATGATGAGGCAGGCGGCACGAGGTTTCAGTCAGTATCACTGCATGGGGGTTGCAAGCCAGTGATGACAGTCTCGTCCAGCGCACACAGCATGCGGGTGATGGCCTGCAGGGAAACGCGTAAGGCAGGCGGCACAAGGTTGGTCAGTATCACTGTACAGTGTTGGTCAGTACCTCTGCATGACGGCTAACCGCCGGTGATGGCTGTCTCGTCCAGAGCACGCAGCATGCGGGTGATGGCCTGAAGGATAGTGCAAGGGACAGAGGCGGCAAGCAGCAGCAGGTGTGTCAGCATAGTCACAACGATAGTTTGCATGATGGCCTGCAAAGGTGGGTGGGTGTTTCAGCAGCGTGCGCAGCAGCATCAGCAAGTGTCAGCGTTGGGCCAGCGACCGCTTCGCAGCGGTCATCAGCATGCCCACTCCAGCCTGCTCAACAGCCCCCATTCACAACCTATGGCAAGACCTCTGGTGGCAGTATAACCCGCCATAGCCGCAGCATTTGTTTGTACCTGGTTCCTGTCCTCGCTTCACACGATGACCCTGCCCAGCAGAGACTTGTTACCAGGAGGGGGGCACCAAGTATTTAGGATGCAAGGTGTGCTCAGCCACTCACCACACTCAAAAGACCTACTCTGCCCCGACTGCCCGAACTGCTACATAGCCACACTGCAGCGCTGTGCACACGTTGATGACTGCATGACGCAGCATTAGGGGAGGCTCATACCCTCTAAGATGGCGACTGGACCCACATCTAACTACTCTCTCTCTCTGATTCTCATTTGCGCCTACCTGGTTCCTGTCCTCTCCCCACACGATGAGCTTGCCCAGCAGGGAGTCGTAGTTGGGGGGCACCAGGTAGTCGGGGTACAGGTGGCTGTCCATGCGCACGTGGGGGCCGCCAGGGGCCAGGTAGGTCGTCACGCGGCCGGGCCCGGGGCGGAAGTTCTGGAAGGGCTCCTCTGCATTGATGCGGCACTCAATGGCGTGGCCCTGCGGCAAAGCATTGGGGGTTTGCCAAGTGCGGACAGACATATCTACGTCAGCGCTATGAGACATACACATGAGCGAGTCGGCACGAGACACCCAACCTGCTGGCGATCTGTGCAGGCGTTGCCAATTTGCGGATCCTGACGCTGTACGCACGCATCTGTCACTGCACCCCTTATCATGCCAAACCAAGCCTGTGCAGGCCAGCCGACAAGCAGCCAATGCACATACAAGTGCAAGGCACCAACTGCCCCACCCTGAACTTGATGTCCTCCTGTGTGAACTTGAGCTTCTGGCCCTGCGCCACCTTGATCTGCTCCTGGATGAGGTCGATGCCAGTGATCATCTCGGTCACGGGGTGCTCCACCTGATGCGGGGGCAGCAAGCAGCGCACAGCAGCAGGGATAATTTGAAGCTTCCTGTGACAATTCATGGACCAGTCGCCAGTCAAATTGCTGTACAAATTGCCCGTGATCATCTCAGTCACCGGGTGCTCCACCTGATGTGCGCGCAGCAGCAAGTGCAAGCAGCAGTGATAGATGGACGGATGTGAGGGCGCGATGCCAAGATGAAGCGCAAGCCCTGTCAATGCCAAACTACATGATCCATAGTAACCCTGCTGCGATTGATGACAGACCCTCACGGGACAAAAAACGAAACCCCACCTGGATGCGTGTGTTCATCTCCATGAAGTAGAAGCCCTTCTTCTCCCACAGGAACTCGATGGTGCCCACGCCAACGTAGCCAATGGCGCGCGCAGCGTTCACCGCAGCCTCACCCATCGCCTGACGCACCTGTTGTGAAACAAACAGCCACATGAGACAGTTGTACAGCAGGCAGACAGGTCTGAGAAGCGGCGGCCTGTGGTGGCGTCAGCATGCATGTCTCAAGGCGTGCACTGCAGTCTCGGCGGATGCATTGCTAGCATGGTACGCACAGACAGCGGCAAGTAAATATTGAGTTCCTGTGGGGGAAGATGCAGAGACGCAGCTGCGTGGCGGCTGATGCACACTGCAAAGCCTTGCATTTGCACTGCTGGTGCTGCCTTGGCACCTATCCAAATGGACAGGGGTCAAGCTAGCACCAGCAGTGCGAATGCAAAGCTTCACATATAGTGCATCAGCCGCCATGCGCATGTGTCCTCTGTCAGTGCACAAACTGACTGCACACAAGTATACTTCGATTCAAGTGTCAGTGTTGCACAAACTGACTGCACACAAGTATACTTCGATTCAAGTGTCAGTGTTGCACAAACTGACTGCACACAAGTATGCTTCGATTCAAGTGTCAGTGTTGCACAAACTGACTGCACACAAGTATACTTCGATTCAAGTGTCAGTGTTGCACACTAGCATGCAACATTGAACAAGTGGCCCTGTTCTTGATCGGGTGTTAACATGTGTTCTCGCTGCACTCACGTCCTCTGTGAGTGCCGGCGAGGGCGCCTCCTCCAGCAGCTTCTGGTTGCGGCGCTGGATGGAGCAGTCGCGCTCGCCAAGGTGCACCACGTTGCCAAACTTGTCAGCAAGCACCTGCGCAGCGATCACAGCAGCAGCAGCAGCACGGCCAGACGTGAGTGAAACAGCAGACAGAGGAGAGAAAGAGGAAGGAAAAAGGAAGATACGCACCAGCTTGCCAAGCGTGTTGGCACGCAATACTGGCGGCGTCAGCAGTTGATCAAGCGTGCCACAATGGGGGTACAACACACCCGCCAACTTTCAAGTTATGGCTGGCTCACATTGTACTCTCAACACATGAATGTTCAGCCGCTCCCTACCTGGAACTCGATGTGGCGTGGGTTCTGCACGTAGCGCTCGATGTACACATTGCCGTTGCCGAAGGCTGCCTCCGCCTCCTGCTGCGCCGCCTTGAGCAGAGGCAGGAAGTCCTCCGGCTTGGTGGCCAGGCGCATGCCACGCCCGCCACCACCTGGCAGGGGCGTGAACCGCAGCAGCAGCAGCAGCTTGCATGCCAGTATGTCCCGCGTGGAGCAAGATCATGGAGACCGACACTGCTGACAACCACAGTGTTCAGCCTTGCTCGTGCTGTGTTGACCAACGCACACCGGCTGGTTCCGCAGCTGCTACGCTTTAAAGATTTGCTGATCAGCAACACGTTCAAGATACACTGATCAGCAGCACGTTGTCACACCTGCTGTCGCCTTGATCATGAGTGGGAAGCCCACCACCTCAGCCACAGCCAGGGCATCCTTCTCGTCAGAGATCAGGCCCTCAGAGCCCGGCACGGTGGGCACACCAGCTTTCTGCAAGCAGTAGCACAACGCAGCAGCAACGCAGCAGCATTTCAACCGTCAAACAAAAGCACATATCATGGATAGTCACGCTTTCAGAGACCCTGGCACAGTGCAGGCAGTGCAGACCCCCCGCAAGATAGCACAGCAGCATCAGACCTCGTGAAACCAGACGGTTGTCTGTATTATGTTGGACATTAAGCTGTGTTTGGCTGGAAGGGGGGGCGGGGCAGAGGGAGCGGGATGAGCTGGCAGCCATCTCAACCCCAGCACACAGTACTATGGAATCCTGCCAAATGATGTGCCTGTGACAGTCTGCTGCAGCCCCACCTTCATGGTGTCACATGCTGTCCGCACCTTGTGGATATGTTACGCACCATCACTCCCTTATCACCAAATTGAGATGTCTGTACAACTACTGTTATGGTTTGTACCCCAGCCGCACCTTCATGGTGTCGCGTGCTGTGGACTTGTCTCCCATCATGCGGATCTGTGCGGGCTTGGGCCCGATGAACTCCAGGCCGTGGTCCGCGCAGATCTCAACAAAGCCCGCGTTCTCCGACAGGAAGCCATAGCCCTGCAGCATCAGCAGCATCAGCAGCAGCAGGAGCACTTGGATGGTCAGCCGCAGCAGCCGCAGCAGCAGAGTGGCACTGGAACAGTAGGTACCAAGGTGCTGCTGGGTGCTGTGGCAATGTTGAGGTGCTGTTCATGCAATTTATGCACGCAGCACTTTGCGCTGGCTACCTGCTGCTCACAGCACTTGGACAGAATCAACACGCACGTCAACAGGCTGCTGCTTGCTAGCCTTTGTGCTGCGTGTACGCTGTAATCAGTAGCTGTTGTCTGACCTCAACGCTTTGCAACGCATGCACAGTGCTGCTGCTTACTCAGCAGCTGCACCGCCTGCCCAGTTCAGTCACAAATTCGCTGTATGCAGCTGACTCTTGATGCGAGCATATGAGTCCGCTGCTGCTGCTGCTGCTGCTGGTTGCCTCACCGGGTGCACTGCCTGTGCTCCGCGGCTGACTGCAGCTGCCAGCAGGTTGGGCACATTGAGGTAGCTCTCACTGCTGGGAGCCTCGCCAATGCACACAGCCTCGTCAGCAAGCTGCGGGGAAGCAGCAGCAGCAGCAGCAGCAGCAGCAGCAGATATATGAACAGGCGCGGTGCGTGAGCAGCAGCAGCAAGGACAGCAAGGATAGGAGGGATCATGTGTGAGAAGACTGGAAAGCAGTATGCAAGACAGGAGTGTGTGTGATATGGCAGCCAAGCATGTGACCATGTGCTGGCACGTGACAGCACAAAGACGTGAACAGGGGCGAGTGCAAGCTTATAGCAAGGCACATTGTAGATGGCTCACACCGCGCTGTGCTGTTCTGAGATTTTCCTGCTGGAGATGACTTGATATGTCGGGTATGGTCACTGTAAACAGTCACCAGCGTGATTGCCACCACCGCCCAACGAGGTGCCACCTGATACCCTGAGCCTGATACCTGTACTGCACTATAGTACAGTGAAAAGGGTTACTGCACTACAGTACACCTAACCCACGCATGACTCGAAAGCAATGGATAAGGAACCGCTGCTTTAGACAGGAAGCCTTGTAGAATAGCTGTATGCTGCAACCATTGCTGTCTATATGCTGCTGCCAGCGACTCACGTGCACGTGCAGCGACTGCTTGTCTGCAGTGGAGTACACTGCCACTGTCTGCAGGCCCAGCTCCTTGCAGGCACGGATAATCCTGACAGCAATCTCGCCACGATTTGCAATCAGCACTTTCTGGAAGCTGGCCTGTGTATTGGCGGTAGTATTGCGGCTGACGCCCTGGGCCCTGGCAGCAGTCAGAGTGCTGCTGCACTGCCTCTGCCCCAGGAAGGCACTGCGGCCGGAGGCCTGGCGCTGCAGGACGCAAAGCAGAAGAAAATATGTCGTAGATGTGATAACCGAAGGATCGCAGACAATGAGCTTGGCAGCGTTAAGGGAGGGCACGGCACTGCTGCTCGATTCAGTGCAGTGTGGGTCGACGTGATCAGCGTCGTTGCCAATTGAGCGGCAGCTGGACGCTTTGGATCTTACCTGTGCGCCAGCGCACTGCCTGCTCCTAAGAGCTTGCTGCATCTTAAACTGGACTTGCAAGCGTTTCGAGCAGCGCAGACAGTTCCAGTTTTCCGCCAGGTGCCTTGCTTCTATGCAGCTCAGGACGAGGGATGTGGTGAAGCTTGCAACGTTGCTGCTAGAAGGCACAATGGATGCTTGGGCTCGACGACACGAAGTAACATGTTCGCTGCTGACCTGTATTGTCACCGGGGCCGGCCAACACTCTGATCGTTAAGTGCCGACTGCAGCGTTAGCTTGTTTGTTTGGTTACCACATATGATGACGTGGTGAAGCCAGTACAGGACAGCGTAGCATGCCTCTGGCTTTCATGTGGGCTGTGCCGCATAGGTGGCTACGCTCTGACACTCATCATCACAATAGAACTACTGTACCACCTAATAATAATGTACACAGACCTTCAGTTGCAGTGAAAACATTGGCGGTGACCTCAACACACAGTCTGGCTGCTGAACACAAGGACCCGACAGTTTCTTCACACGTTGCATGCAGCAGCAGCAGCCCTTATGAACAGCAGGAAACGTACCAGCAGGGGCCTTTCATCGCTGGCAGACAGCTCTCAAGCCAGCCAAGGCAGCATGCTGATGCTGCAAGGAAACTGCATGATGCACAGCCCCGCCCACATGGCCAGCGGCATAGGCAGGGGCAACAGCAACAGAGCAGAGCAACCCACAAGCAGCATCCGCTTAGTAAGCAGCAACAGCAGGCAGATCCTGCATGGTTGACCAGCAAGATCACTGCAGCTGGCAGTGTGGGTGAGCTTGCAGGAGTGCTGCAGCAGCACCACAGCAGCATCAACCATATCCATGTAGCTGCAGCTTTCAAGACCCTTCTGCAGCTTCAGCAGCAGCAGCAGCAGCAACAGACAGCAGTTGCTGAGGTGCTGTTAGAGCTTGCAGGACAACATGCAGCTGCCTTCACTGCAGCTCAAAAGGGGCACATCTTGTGGGCGGTGGTTCAGCTGCAGCTACACCCTGGAGCAGCATGGTACCAGGCTATGCTGCAGCAACCCAGCGAGCAGCAGCAGCAGCAGCAAGAACAGCAGCAGCTTGGTCGACAGACGCAGCACCTTCAGCACAGCACGCAACTGGGCTCCAGTGATGCAAACCCTGACAGCAGCAGCAGTAGCAGCAGCAGCAGCAGCAGCACAGAAAGCGCCTGTTTCTATACTGCTGGTGCTGATGCCAGGCCGTTAGTGACTGGCAAGCAGTTGACGCAGCTGCTAAAGCATGTAGGCAGCCCCAGTGAGCTTGCAGTGGTGCTGCAGTGCAGCTGGCCGGCAGTACACGGCATACAAACGGTTGCATCAGTGCAACGGCTCACAGCACTTCAGCAGCAGCAGCAGCATCAGCGCTTACAGAATGATGAGCTAGAGTTAGTGCAGTCACTCTCGCATCAACTGCTACAACATGCAGCAGAGTTGGCAGCAGCTGCTGCAGACACAGCACAAGCAGCCCCAAGTAAACACCAGGCCCGTCTACAGCGGCAGCAGGAGCAGCCGTTTGACAGCGGTGGATCCAGAAAGTTTTCGGCAAAGGAGGTAGCTGTTGTGCTCAGAGGAGCAGCAGTGCTGCAGCCCAAGGGCCTCACCCAGCCTGTGCAGCTGCTGCTGCAGCTGCTGCAGCAAGCTGCTGCTGGCTCAGCTGCTGCTGAGCTGACTGGTGCTGCACTCGTCAGTGTGCTGCAAGGTGCAGCGTGGCTGATGCGACATGAATATGGCAAGGATTGGCAGCAGCAGCAGCATCTGCAGCAGCAGCAGCAGCAGCGGCAGCTTTTAACTCAGCCACCACTGCGGCTTGAGCCGGTGCCTATGCCAGAGATACCTGCTTCTTCCACTGCTGCTGCTGCTCAGTTGCAGCCGGACTCTCAGATGCAGCAGCGACTGCAGCAGAGGATGCAGCAGCTACGCACACAGCAGCAGCAGCGACTGCAGCAGCTGCAAGGGCCGGCTTGGCCTGGAGCAGCAGCAGCACCTGCGGCTACTGACAGCAGCCAGCAACAGCAGGAACATGCGCTTCTCATGCAGCACCAACACCAGCACATCCAGCAGCAGCAGCGCCAGGCGCAGGTGCAGGTGCAGCAGCTACTGATCAGTGTGATCAGCTGTTGCTGCAAGCCTGGCAGTGTGCTACAGCGGCAGGGACTGCAGCTGAAGCAGCTGGCTGCCCTGCTAAGCTTGTCTGCTGACATTGGGGTGGGGCTTGACGATGCACTGCTGCTGCAGCTGCTGCATGTAGCTGGCATCAACAACAGCGATAAGTGCAGCGCTGGCGACAACTCAAGCCGCCTGCCTTTGCAGCAACGCCATCAGCAGCAGCAGCAGCACATGCCGCCTGGAGATGCTGCTGCAGTCTTGTCGCAGCTGGCAGCTCTAGCAGAACTTCAGCAGCAGCAGCAGCAGCATCAGACAGCAGTCATCACATCTGAAGTAGCCAGCAACAGCAGCAGCAAGTCCTGCAACAAAGTGGTCGACAGGATCTTGCAGAGTCAGTGCCTGCAGCCACTGCTGCTGGCTGTAGCAGCAGCGCCAGTCGCCGGTGCTACAGCCTCCTCACCACGTGACGTGTGCGTGGCTCTTGCTGCAGCTGCAAAGCTGGCCACGGTGCTAGATGTGGTCTGGCAGCAGCAGCAGCAGCAGGCAAGAAGATCAGCTGCCAGTTCTGTTGCAGCCAACAGTCCTGCAGCCTTGCCAGCAGTACACGCAGGTACAGGTCGTGCAGTAGCAGGGCAGAAAGCTAGCACCTTCAGTGCTGCTAGCCTGCAGGATGCTGGTGCAACAGTTGAGGTGCTGCAGCAGCTGCGTGATGCAGTGTTAGTATTAGCACAACCCCAGCAGCAGCAGCAGCAGCAGCAGCAGCGGCGGCGGCCGCGGCTGCCTGGCAATCAGGCCGCAGGTGCACTGCAGAGCCTGGAAGTGCTGCAGCAGCATCTGGAGCTGCACAGTCAGCAACATCAGCAGCAGCTACATGCACCGCGTACACAGGGGGAAGGGCCAGGCGCTGAGCCCCAGCAGCAGCAGCAGCAGCAGCAGCAGCAGCAGCAGCAGCAGCAGCAGCAGCAGGGGCTTCTGCTAAGTCGAAGCTGGCTGCGCAGGTTTTTTGTGGCCAACCAACCCCAACTCACCAGCACCAACAGCAGCTGTGTCGGCGCAGAACAGCTGACGTATGTGCTGCAGTTGTTAGTAACGCATAACGCGTGGCAGTTGCCAAAGCGCTGGTACACTGCCGTTGAGGGCGCGGTGCTGTTTCACATCCAAGGCCTGCAGCAGTGGCAGCAGGCAACCGCGCCACGCTGCACACCCGCAGCAGTGCAGCTGCTGCATGCCTGGGTGCGCCTGCTGCTGCTGCAGCAGCAGCAGCAGCAGCAGCAGCAGCAGCAGCGGCGGCGTCAACATTCAGGCCCATCAGGCAGCAGTGTTGCGAGTGAGGCTACCGCTTTAAACCACAGCGCGCGTCGTAGCAGCAGCAGCAGCAATAGTAGCAGTGCACTGCGGGGCAAGCGTGCTCCTCCATTTGAATGCACTGCAGGGTTCAGGGCTGGGGTGTGTGCTGCCCTGCAGCCACAGCTGGCACACTTGGACCCCGACAGCCTGGGTTCAGCAGCCTGGGCTGTCGCCACGCTAGGCCCAGCTGACAAGCAGCAGTGGCTGACACACTTGATGCCTGCGGTGACAGCAGCAGCAGCACATGCGGCTGGTGGATTGCCAGCCAGTGTTGCTGTAGGCTCTGGAATCCACACCACCACCAGCAGCAGCAGCAGCACCCCAGCAGCAGCACTGCCAGCACAGGCGCTGCTGCACATGCTGCAGTCGCTCGTGCTGCTGCGCTGCAGGCCTCCACTAGCTCTGCTGCAGCAGCTGCTGAGCATAGCTGCGCGTGATATGGCGTTGTATCGCGGTTCTGTGTTGGTGGGGCTGCTGCTGGTGCTGGTGCAGCTGCGGGTGCGGCCCGGCGCTGGTTGGCTGCGGGGGCTGCTGCTGAGGGCCCAAGGGAAGCTGCGCATGCTCAGCTTTGACGAGCTCACCCAGGTGAGAGGATAGTGTTATGTTATCATTGTTTGGACTGTGTTGTGGATGGGTGTGGGGCTGATGTTGGCTGGGTAGCATGGTCATCCTGTTGGCTGTGCCTGCCTGCAGCATTGCTGGTGTCTTGTACTGGCTGTGGTCTGCATTTGCTCCTCTGTGGCCTTCATTCGCTCCTTTTGGGTCGACATGTTTTGTTGACCCTGCTTGCTACCTGCCTGCGTGTAGCTGTGCTGGTGCCTGGCGCAGCTGGCTGTGGTCTGCATTGGGCCTCCTCTGTGCCCAACATGTTTTGTTGACCCTGCTTGCCACCTGCCTGCGTGTAGCTGTGCTGGTGCCTGGCGCAGCTGGCTGTGGTCTGCATTGGGCCTCCTCTGTGCCCAACATGTTTTGTTGACCCTGCTTGCCACCTGCCCTCCTGCCTGCCTGCCTGCCTGCCTGTAGTTGTGCTGGTGCCTGGCGCAGCTGGCTGTGGTGCCGCCTCAGTCTTGGCAGGATGACTTTGCAGACACAGCAGCAGTCCACGTGATAGCAGCACGCA
Organism: Tetradesmus lagerheimii; assembly: GCA_902809745.2. NCBI lineage: Eukaryota > Viridiplantae > Chlorophyta > Chlorophyceae > Sphaeropleales > Scenedesmaceae > Tetradesmus > Tetradesmus lagerheimii. The sequence goes on along the minus strand of CADDIJ020001810.1, from coordinate 46,315 downwards.
AGCAGCAGCAGCAGCAGCAGCAGCACGGCACTACAGGCAGCATGTTGAGTCAGGCTGGCAATGCTGCTCTTGGCACAACAAGTAACACGGCTAGCACAGGCAGCGAGGATGCAGCAGCAGCTGTGAAGCTCTGGCAGCTGCAGGTGATGCACTTTGTGCTGATTCGCTGCTGGCGATACCGTGCCGGACACGCGGTTGGTAAGCTGCAGTTCCGGCTGGTACGGGAGCTCAACAGAGTGAGCTGGAGTGTGGGCAAGCTCCCGCGGCAGCAGCAGGGGCAGCTGCAGGAGCTTGATTGGCGCGTGTGGCGGCTGTTTCAGCGAATGAGGAGGCAGAAGCGTGCTATGCTGGGCGGGCAGCTGGGGACGCTGCTAAAGCAGAAGGCGCAGCAGCAGCAGCAGCAGCAGCAGCGGCGGCGCCAAACGCGGCAGCAGGGCTAGCAGAAACTGCGCAGCTCGGCAGAACAGGCAGCCGCAGCAGCAGGTGGTGTGGCGCAAGGTGGTGCACAGCCACGGCAAACAGGGCAGATGCATAAGCAGCAGCAGCAGCAGCCGCAGCGGTCATCTGTCAGCAAGGTGGCGGCTGGGCGGGGAAGCAATGGCGGTGGGCAGCGTGGCATGAGGCAGGCCGTTGTGTCAGCTGCGAGGCGGCTTGCCGTGCTGCAGATGTGACATGGAGCTGCTGCTGTGTGGCCTCACCAATGGGAGCCTCTCTGCTTACCGGGTGGTGATCCAACAGAGTACAGAGCAGCGAGCACTGTAATGTAGGGGCTTTTGAAGTAGGGGACTGATGCAACGCCTGCTGTGCATGCTCTGTACGCATGTGAGTGTGCTTGCAGTTGCTGGCACAGAATTTCGTCATGATTTCATATGACTGTGGTAGATGGTAACATCACCAAGGTCTGCGTTGCACGGTATGGTGTGCATTGTGCAGGGCAACATTGGGAATCTCAGGTTTGGGCAGCTGCTAGCCTAGGTGCAAGCATGCTGCTTTGACCAACGTGTATGTATGCCGTGCTCAGCTCTTGGCCAGGCCTTCTCGGCTTGACGTAGATGCTCATCTACCAAGGCTCTACAGTTTGCTTTGCTCCGTCAGCACTGCCCAGGTTGCCTGCGTGAGTTCAGGAATTTGAAAATTTTCAAATTGCCCAGGTTGCCTGCGTGAGTTCAGGGTCGAACGTCTGCCCAGGTTGCCTGCGTGAGTTCAGGGTCGAACGTCTGCCCAGGTTGCCTGCGTGAGTTCAGGGTTGAACGTCTGCTCGGGTGTCACAAGAAGCATGCGCCTTCAAGTACCGCAACATTCTTTACAAGAAGCCTTGGTCCAAGCTTTGGTCGCCTGCTGAACTCCGAGGTCGCGGCACGAACGACAAACACAGCGCTGTCTTTCCGTGGTAGGAGCATTGGATTGATCGAGCAATGGGTTACGGCGAGATAAGTTCTCCTGATACCGCACCGGGTGACTCGACACATACAGGACGTGTCATATCTGCCATTGATGTGGCACTGCCAGACACGCACGAAGACATCTGAAGTACCGCATCATTGTCGCATATCGAGTCTCTGCAAACTTTATAAGCACGATCATCACCATGCCCACGTCGCCTTGGAAAGTCTGAAGCATGTGTCGTGCAGGCTTCGTCCTTGTGACTGTATGCATCAGCTTATTAGCAACAACATGTGTGACGGATTGCATTGAGCGGCCATCATCAGCTATCGCAGAGCTGAAATTGCGGGCCGTTCCCTACAGTCCTCCAAACATCGCAGTCAAGGCGTCGTGGACATCCACAGCCAAGAACTGCGTTCAACAGTACATGGGTACGTTGAATTGTGCTTAACGAGCTGACAGTATGCAGCCTGTAGCAGCATGCGGTGAACTCGTCGAGTGACACCAGCAGTGATAACAAACAAGAGGAAGGCCAGTGGTGCCTCTTGAAATCAGCATCACAATCCAAATGGGCAAGCAGCTGTGTATACGGGAATGCTGTCGTAACCCTAGTTGCGTGCTGCGGAGTGCCGGACGTCAACGTGTCCGGACACCTGATGCCACCTGATGTCATACAGTCAGAAGCAGTGCTCCCTTGGGAACTCAGGTGTACCAACTGGCAGTAATGTGCAAGACTCCGCCAAATGGCACTGCCTGACTGCCTGCTATCTCCTGCCTGCCTGCTGCTGCTGCTGCTGTTCAGTGCGGGTACGCCTGTCATCTGCATCACAGGATGCTGCACCGTACCTCACCATAACTTCCAAGGGCAGCAGAACCTCACTAGAGAACCTCAGGCCCAAGACTGCCTACATCGTGGAAGTTGTGCCCGTCAGCAAGTGAGTTGATCTGTGCTAGCCCGGCAACCACTTGCTTGCAAGCATGATGCTTGGACGGTCTGGTGTACCATATAGATGATCTGGTGTCTGCATCTAAGAACAGCATGCTGCACAGTGTCAACCCTGTTCCTGCAGACCATGTCATGACCACGCCTCTTCACCCCTGCCAGTGATGGTGTTGCAACCCAATAACAACAAGCTTCGCATCTTGTTTTGGGCTGTGCAGAAAGTTTGGCCTACTGCCCTCTGTGTCAGCCACGATCACCACCCCTGCCAGTCCCAGCTGTGACGCAAGCATGCGGCCAAGCCAGCCCATCAAAGTCAAGGCAAGGCCCTTTGCAATGCGCTCAGACAGGATCATGCTGCTGTACAGCGCCCCATATCCATACAAGGCCTGCGTCACTGGGTTTGTCGTGGGAGCCTTTGATGCCAGCACAGGTGAAAGCAGACAGGCCAGGCTTTTGCCGCAAACTTTGTGCCTGAAGCCGAAGGCTTTGTGACGTTAGTGTGTTTATGTAACTGCATGCAGTGCAGCACGCCAAATGAACCAGTGTACAGACACATTGCAGGTGGCACACCTGGCATAATAGCAAGGACATATCACCAATCCCAGGTACTCAACCTGCTGCTGCTGCCCCTCCTGCTGGGCCTGTTTCTGCTGCTGCTGCTGCTGCTGCTGGTGGTGACAGGCGAGCGTGTATTTGCTGCAACAGTAGGCATGGAGGTACGTCGCACAAAAGTAACAGGGCTGAAGCCTGCCACGACGTATAACATCTATGTGGGAGCACTGTGGCCTGGCGGCGCTGGTGACAACGCAATGGTGCAAGTGACAACCAATGCCACCCCAGCACCAGCACCACCAGCAGCAAAATCAGCAGTGCCAGCTGGCGGCAAAGCCACCAGTCACGAAGCCACCAGCCACGTACCTGCCGGTGCAACGGCAACAGCTGCAGCAACCGGCAAAGCAGATGCAGGACACAACCCTCCTGCATCTAAAGTGCAACATGACAGCAATACTGCACCTGCTTGGGTGGCTGATTCAGCGCCAGGATGCCAGCCCAACAAAGAGCCAAAAGCGCCTGTGGACTTCACTGCGACAGCAGACAGCAGCAACAGCATCAAACTTACGTATGGAAACGCCGATACAAGCATCTGCATGCAGTTCTACTCCATTGACGCGTATGAACTGAAGACAGGAGATAGGATTGCAGAAATACAGACCGTGTACAATGCATACACGCTCACTGGGCTGCGGCAAGGTGTGGAGTACGTGTTTACAGTGTCTGCTGTCAACTCCGCGGGTGACTCTGTGCCAGATACAGCTTACTGCAGCATCTGAGTTGGTAGCCATGTTGCTTGGCATTGCGCACAGCACTTCCGTTGTGCTGCTCAGGTTTGCCTAAGGGCATTTGCTTGGAGTTTTTACTAACACGTGTTAGCGCATACCCTGATACTGCTTTGCTTGATCGCGCACTTTATTGTGCTAGTTACACGCATGCCCTGCTGTCAGGTGCAGCAGTCAACATAGATGGCATTTGATTGCCAAGCCACAAGGGGTGCCCGGCACCCGATGTGACAGTGTGCAACGCTGCCGGTGCATCTGTTGCGCCTTTGTTCAGCCACTTGTATGGCCTCTGTCACTCTTTGTACAGCATGCTTTTTGTGAGATGTATATGTTGCTCTGAGGTTTGCTGTTGCAGCTAGCCAGATGCAACTCTGAACTGTTGGTTACGTTGACGTGATAAGTCTTGTCTCCAGGGTGCGTGGGGAAAGAGGGCAGACGAACAGTGTGTATCTGTGAGACGGTGCTTACACATGTCTGCAGGCGCCACTGAGAACCAGTGCTGGTTGGGAAGTTCCGGCCTGGAGAGTTCTCAGAGGCTCGAGCATGTGGTTGACTGCGCATGCAGCACCCATTACTGGTGCCATGTGTAACTCACTAGCCGTGTGATGATCTTCATATTGCGGGGGTGGTGATCACATTCATGAACGCGCTCCAGTCGGGGTGGCCACATGTTGCTGTGCGTCAAATCATGTGTGGTATGCCACATGCCATGGCGGCCATGTGTTCTGAAAACGTATGTGGCTGATGGTGGGTGCACTTGAACGTGCCAGGTGATCAAAGCCCTGCTGACAGCATGCAGTTTTACGGTGATCTTGTACTGCTAGATTATTGCGTGCAAGTTATGCAGTTTTTCTTCCCGCGGTGTTTGTGGCACATCTGGGAGTGCTGGTGTGTGGGAATACTACTAGTACTGGACAGTCACTGCAGGCTGCAGGCATTGACATCAAGCCCAGTGGGCTGAGAGTGCCGTACATCAACCTATCAAGGTTCCTGCGTGTGTTTGGCACGCCTTGAGCCTGCACGCCACAGCATGGTGATCAATGTGGCACGCGGCATGGGGTATCCTTATCTGGCGGGCTCTTGCGGGCAGATTTTCTCACGGACAGATTTTCTTGTGATGCAGCTTGTGATTGAAAGGCCTTGCGCTCGCTGCGCAGGCCGCTGCAGCAAGCGAGGTGCTTTGATAATATTTATGTGTGCACAACACCAGAACTGACCAGCGTGTGCAGCAGTCTTTGTGGTTCTGGCAGATGCGCGCGTTTGTCAATGTGCTGCACTCCATTCTTGCACCGTTCATCTGTTGGTGATTCTCTAGTTGGCTGGCAGTGCCACTCAAGGCTTGAGCAGTCCAACAGGTGTATGCGCTTCGTATATTTGGACCTGGGTGCAAAGAGACACACGCCAAAGTGTAACGGTGACGCTTTACATGCTGGACGGCTCGCTTGCATGGACAGCCCACTTGGAGCACCAGGAGGTCCAAGCAGGTCCCTCCTGGTCCACTGGCTGGCAGCATTGCATTCAAGATGCGCAGCTTGCTTCTACACGGGATCCCGGAACGGTTTACTAAACGGAGCGATGATCCGCTCTTTGACACGCCAGAGTGTATGCGACTAACATGAGTCTCCACAAACACATGTAAATGCGTGCAAGCGGTCTTTAGAGATCTGCACATGCTTTTCCAAGTGCAGTGCACTCTGAGCGGGGGAGGGGGCGCTGTCAACATCATGATAGATCTGCACCTGTGCCATTCCCTGTCAACGTTGACCATGGAGAGAAAAAAGACGAGAGGTAGCAGTGTAGCACCGGATTTGTTACCATGTGGCATTGAGCGGCCACACCGTCTGCAAATGCTCGACTGCAGCGCCGCAACATAGTTTCCTTTACCTCCAATCTCTTCTCACTGCCATCAATAGACGTACTGCCACAAAAGGCGATAACTGTTACGCTGACGTGTTGTAACATACTGCTACAACAGTTGTGACCCAGTAGCGTAGTGCCTCAGGCTGACACCGTGTGCACACGTGACACTGCTCAGCAGGCGTACACACAGAAGCTGTAGTGCCAATTCATACCGATCAAATCAGGCTGTAACAGCAATATCGTAGAACGTAACAGCAATACGGTAGAAACCGCGAACACTGCTCAGGACCAGCGCTGTGTGTAGCCTAGCTCATTCCCCGCACACGCGTCTGTGGTCATGAACTAGAACACCCCGTGCTTACGTAAAAGCAAATCTACAGGCAGGAACTAAAAACGATGCGGATGTGCCACCAACACAAACTTGCGTTGATCCAATGCCCAACAACATGCTGTGGCGGGTGCGCTGGCTATAGGCAGGCACAGGAACTGGGGCATGTGCCACTGCAAACTATAACAACTATAGAGCAGAGCACAGCAACAGCACAGCACTGCAACCCACACGCTACAGCAGCTGCACAAAGGTGTGCAGGCATGTGTACCAATGTAGCATAGCATGTATAAATAGGCTGGGTTGCACAACTGCAGTACCACACAATGCTGGCAACATGCCATCAGTGATGGCGATAGAGCTGGCCTGTAAACTCAATGAGTCAAGATTGTATGCCAGGCATGAGTGGTGCTGGTTATACACATGACCTGACCATCCGACCTGCAACTGACCAGCGCAGTCGACAAAACCTTGAAGAACGATCTGCAACAAAACTCTGAAAAACTCCATCCGATGTCAGTGGTGACAGCTGGCACACATGCAGACCCATATGTTATGCTATGGCTTGATTGGGTGATTAGATGATGATGATGATGATGATGATGATGATGATGATGATGATGATGACATCCAGATCCGTACATAGCCGTTATTTGACATGCAGAAACCTGCAGGAGGCTCTGACAAAAGCAGAGTGCTCAATCGACCTTGGTGATTCTCAGCTGGAACCGTACACAGCCATCTGGATGCACCAACTTCTGCTTCTCCAGCGCACGCTGCAGGTCTGGCCAACTGCCAAATCTGCCCCATTCTCCTAAGTGCACCCCGACGATCGAATTTCTTGTGACGGTTGCGTCAAACAGCCCCAACGAAAGTGCTTGCCCACTGCCTGTAGTTGCGGTCCCAGCCTGCCGCCGCCGCCTCCCTTTCTGCTGCTGAACGTGTGGCAGCAGCATGCTGAACTCACCCGCAACACTGCGCACCACACTGTCAGGCAGAGCTGCATTTGGTCCACCAGCACAAAGCGAGCTTGCAGTGCGAGCGCTGCTCGTGCCATCCTGCCGCAACCTCAGCACCAGAACCAAAGCCAGCCCCTGCCAAGCATGCACCGGCGACCTTACTTCAATGGTCTTCATTTGGCTTGCTGAACTCGTCTGAGCTGAGTTCCAACTCTGCTCCAGCTCAGATAGCTTCAGTGGCCACACAAAGCTGAGCTCAACCACGCTGGATGCTGGGCGCTTGGGTGCTGTCCATTTCGGATAATTCTGCAGCACAGGGCACCGCGACCCAGCTACTGCAAGGCCGCCTGAGGCCAGACAGCAGCCAAGCATGAGCTCCTCCCAACTGAACAGCGAGCGTGCCACTTTACTGTGACTCATCGCCAGCACACCCAGCCGGCTGCAATGCTGCATGTGAATCAGGTGCAGCAGCGACTGCACCTGCTGGTTGATCACTCTTATTAGCGAGCGCTGCTGCCAATGGATATACCAGGATCTGATCGTGTAGAGCACTGTGTTTTCAGATGTGACACGCGTCCTGTCGTCTGCCAGCAGCGCTTCAAGAGCAGCAAACGGCAGTGCCAGCAGCAGCAGCTGCTGCTTGCTCTGTACCTGCCCTGCTGTGGAATCGCTACCACCGCCGCCGCCGCTGCTGGTACTGCTGCTGCTGCTCCAGACAAGCTCCAGGTCACCTAGCTGCTCCTGCAACTTTTCTGCTGCAGCTTTGTACAGCGGCTTGCAGGCATCAGGCCTGCGCAGCCGCTGGGCAACAGATACACTGCCAGAACAGTTCCTGCTGCGTAGGAATGGCTGCAAACACTGCTGCTATCTCCTTGGCCAGTTTTGGCACTTCATATCTATGTGGCGATGAAGCAGCAGAAGTTCAGCAACACAGCAAGAGCGTGATGCATGAGTGTGTTGGAGTCGCTCGAATTATATGCAGTGCTGTCCTACATGTGAGCGCCAACAAGCAGCACCCAGTATGTACGCGTGTGCGGCAAGCAGGCGAATCACTGCAAGATATGCACTGTGTTTTCGGTGTTGCTAGTTGTGGGCAGTGCTGACCAGCAGAGTTCCCGCTCACCTATCAGCCAGCAACAGCAGCTGCAGCAGCTGCACCTGCGTTAGATCACTCAGTAACCTCCGCATATTCGAATAGTACATTGCTTTTATCAGTAGCTGCCCCAGCTCCAGCTGCCCTGTTGGCACTGGCACCTCAATCCTCCTCCGCAGCACAAAGCGCTACCTTTGACCGCCATCTACTGCAGTGTTTGCTGAGTCCCAGCTCTCAAGCTTTAAAGTATCAGATCACGCAGAATCAGAACAGGAATATGTGGGGTTGCTGGGTTTGTGTGCAGGAATGCAACAGCTGCTGCAGCGAGCATGCTTGCTGCGCAGCAATGCAGTGGATAATGACGCCTTCCTGCAAGCACATTTGTGCAGAGATGCCTTGCATCCAGCATCCAGCTCGAACAGGAAGAGCTGTGCACATACGCAGAGGGCTGCCTCAAGCAACATACATGAAAGTGCATCGGGCGTTCTTACCTTTGATTTGCAGTAGCCACTGAATGCCACCAGCACCATGGAGTGCCCAGGCACCTCCTGCTGCTTGCGCTTCGCTGATCCGCATCCAGGAGGCGGCTCCTCAACTAGAACTACAGTGCAGTCGCTAAGCTTTTCACTTCCATAGTAGCCAGAGAAGTCCGGGCCGTCTGCCATGCTGAATGTTGCTGAGCAGCACTGTGTATCACGATGGTGACCTGGCGTGCTACCGGCGCCTTATCCAAAATCATGCTGATTTCATAACAGAAAATGTTCCGCTACATTTGTTTCGTGGGCTGTTCGGCACCAAACCGCACAGCAATGACATGCTTGAAAAGATGGACCGCCAAGACCCAATGCATTTGAAATTTGTGTTATGAATCGCCCAGATTGAAAGCTTTCTGCAGCACGACTTGGTAATAAACTGGTTAGCTTGCTTGCTGGCATATTAGCGGGAGCCTATCCGAGGTGCGGGTGCTGTGGTGTCAACCGAAATTCAATTCAAGTCCAATGCTTGCAGGACACCTGTAGTGCATGGCGTGGCACTGTTGGTGTTGATCATCACATCGTGGCTCTCCTTGTGCAGAAAACTATGTTCTGCTGCATGTACAAGTGTGTGAGCTAGGAGCATGCATCACACTGACAGGCTGTTGTATGATGATGATGAGGCTGTTGTAAGTGGCGTTTCAAACTGAATAGCTCTAAGTCTGCTGTCATGCACGTGTCACCAGGTAGGCAGCCCAGCCAGTTGGCTGCTTCTGGCATTGTTTGGAATGGTGTTCCCGTGCCTGTTGTGCCAGAGTACTGCTACCTTGGCTTGTGGTTCAACAATGTTTGCAATTGGAACACGCACTTTGAGAAGATGTTGGCAAAAGTGCATCGTGTGAAGGGTGGGCTCATGCCAATCTGGAAGAGCCGGCATATCAGTGTGGAAGTCAAGCTTATCATTTTGCTGACATGCATTCGCCCAATTGTTGAGTACGGCAGTGAGGTCTGGTTCCCGTCAACTACAAGGCAGATACAGCAGATTGGCAGACAAAGTGCAGACTGACATCATTAAATGCGCAATGCGTTGTGGCAAAGAGCGTCCTTGCTCCTCGATTCTGCTGGCTGAATGGGGTGTGAAGCCATTGCACATGTGGCTTCATCAGAGGGCAATGGAGTATTACTTTAGGGTTCAGCGATTGCAGGATTCCAGGCTGCCACGTCAGGTATTTTCTGCTGAGTGGAAGCGCCCCAGTGGTGCTGTTGCAGTAACACCGTGGCATAAGTATGTGCAGAGTTTGTTGTGCAAGTATGGTGTGGATGTTGCAGCGGCGGCTGATCGCGCTAGTGCATGCAAGAGTCACATCAGCTGTCAGGTCAAGAAGTTGCATGCCGATAGAATTGCTTGTGAATCACTGCAACACTCTACTTTGAGCCGTTACGTCATGCATGTTCACCCTACGCATGCTGATGCCATGTGCTTCAAACGGCCCAGGTCATTTTTGTGTGCTGGTGCACCAACACGTGGCGTTGAGTTGCTGATGCGTGTTCGCATGGGATGTCTTTGTGTGCACGAGCGTACCAGTCGTTATGGGGGTAGCAGAGCAGATTCTAATACAGCGTGTCCTGCTTGTGTTCAGAGTGTTGAGTCTTTGTCACATGTGATGTTTGATATTCCTGCCACTTCTGCTCAAAGAGATACTTGTTGGATGAGATTCGGTCTGTTTTGCAACAGACAGTTGCTGGTGGCGCTGGAAAATTGCGCAATGTATTGTCATTGACTGATGCATCGACCAAGTTGTTGCGTTTTGTTTCTGATGATGTTTGGGGTAGCAAGGGGGTTTGTCGACTGGTGTCTAGGAGCATTGTTGCGTATCTTGTGAAAGCTTGGGATGTGCGTAATAGTTGCAAACATAATGGAGCGGTGCTCCCTCTTTCTTCCGCCCAGGGGGGGCGCGGGGCCGATGGCGTTGATGCTATGGCTTGATCTGGTAATTTGATGATGATTTGATGATGATGATGATGATGATGATGATGATGATGATGATGATGATGATGATGATGATGATGATGATGATGATGATGATGATGACTGACAGGCTGTTGAAATGTAATCTGAATCATGATCATGGGGCAGTCATGATGACTGAATCATGGGGAAGCGTTCTGAACACTCTTGCTGGCAGCAGGCCTCTACAGGCCAAGCATGATCACTGTGACAGGCCGCCGGGCGGCAAGGGATGCAGCATTGCAAATATGGTCCGGCCTGGCCAGTGGCAACCCTTTGAAAAAGAAAATAATTTTGCTTTCGTTTGGAACGGAGCCGCTCCGTCCAAGTTAGACGGATCTTGGACCCCAGCAACAGCAAGCTGCGCACCTGCAATGCATCATGCAGCGGCTGGACCAAGTGGGACCCACCCATGGGTCTGGCCAAACCTCCTGGTGCTCCGAGTGGGCTGTCCATGCAAGCAGGCGTCCAGTTCAGCACAACGCAGTGCTGTAGCAGCACCCTAGTAGTAAGGCATGCAGTGACACCCTACCCCTGCACGCAAAGCTGCTCAGCACTGCTAGTAGCAATCATGCAAGGCTGCGCATGCAGCTATGTGGCACACCGTGCCACAACAAGTGGCAGTTGTTGTGCATTCATGAATGATCAGGCATCTTGTTACACAGAAGTGGCCACCGTGCAGCTGGTGGCTGTTGCAAACTCATGAGCAGCACTGATCAGCAGCATGCAATGCACTAAAGGTCAACCACCAAATGCATGTGATATACGTCTGCGGTACACTGCCGTGCTCAGTAGTAACGTGCCTCTCCTCCTCGAAACTGGCTGTCGAGCCTTGCGTAAGGAATGTAGTGGCACTGGAAGGCACATGCACGCAAGTACAGCAGATCATCTGCTGGCCCAACGGTTGAACACCCCCTGCACACGGCACCGGTGACACTGCTCATGCAGACGCCATAGATGTGTAGTGCACAAAGTCAACAGCCCAGCATGACAGTGGGTGGAGCCACAGGCAGCTGTGCATGCGTGCTGCAGCGAGACAGCCGCTGTCTGCGGCGGCCGCAGTGCCTGGGTTGCACAATGAGGGAGGCAGGAAAGGACCTGCTTTACTGCTTTGCATGCTGCCTCTCCAGTACTGATACCTGCCCAAAGTAAAAGCAAACAAGAAACTAGCAATAGCAACAACGGGTCACCTGCCGGTCAGCTACACTCGCAACAATGGGTCAGCTACACTAGCAAGGTTGGTGAACTAAACTGAACGCAACTTGCCTGGCAGGCCAATTCAACAATGTTCAACACTATTCCAATAAACAACCCTAGGCAACCCTAATTCTTGTCACGCAGCACTACATACTGCCTAATCTGATGGAGTCCAGCTCAGATATCCAGCCACCACGATAGTCAACCCTCAATCTCTCTAGGCTCTGAGTGCAGGAGCCAAACATACTGGCGGCATCAACTGCAGACAGCACTGGCACGGTGTCTCTAGAAGTATGGATATGCGAAGCATAGCGGCAGCTGCTGCAGCATGAAGTCGGCCTCTGCAGACATGGCAATAGAGCATCCCAATTGCAAGCTGGGCCAACAGCCGACAACGCAAGCATGGCTGCAGGAGCACGCCGTGCTAGAGAAAGCTGCCTCGGCGATAGACACCCAACCACGGGGTTGTGTGTGATACATCCTACGCACTGTATCAATTTGTAACACGGTCGCTGGCACGTGCAGAGCAGCGCTGTTGCGTCAACACACACAGCCATAGGCACAAACAACCAGCACCTGGTCACTTGTGCAGTGGGGCATTGCCGCCGCCGCTGCTGCTGCTGCTGCTGCTGCTGCTCCTGCTGGCAACTCTGCAACAGCGCCTGTGCTGCTGACACCGACATCCAAGGAGTACACAACAGCAAACAGCAGGCTATAGACAGCAGCACGTACGGCGCATACCGGCTACCGCACTTTGTCAGTTCTGCAATTTGCTGCAGGCAGTCACACATGCGCATTCCATCAACCCTAGCTTGCATCACGGACAACAACTGTGCCAGCGTCATGGTGCCATGCGCACACATGGAGTCGAACATATCGCTCGATCATGCATTGCCTGCTTCAGTGTGTGGCAATGTGCGGCCATCGATGGTACTGCCTGACACCAATGCGTAACAGCTCTGCAACGTCGCCTCTGTGCTGTAGGCGGATCAAAAAGTTCCTGACCACCTGCAGGAAAGTACCAGAGGAAGTAACAGAGGAATGGCTGCTGTGCTTGAGCTGTGGTGCCTGCCACTGGCAGCCTGGCAGACGAGTTTTTAGGCTTTTGGTTCAGAACTTCGATCCTGCTTGCTTGTGCCTGTCTGTGCTGGCAGAAGCAGGTGCTGACTGGGCTGCTGTCAGTGGCACTTCGCAGAGTGCCTCGGTGAAAACATCGACAACATTGCGAAATCGAAGCACATTGCCGAGCGAGCTGCTATAAACGATAGTTAATCGAATAATGTTTTCGATACAATGCGTGCGCTTTGCTGTTATGCCGCGAGGACGTGCATGCATCGATAAGCAGCTGGGGTGTCACTCCGAGCCTGCTGCATCTTTCACACCTGCTGCTGCTTTGCCAACAGAGCAGCCATGCCCGAGCGCGTCCGCTAAAGCGGTTGGCAGTCACTTTGCAGTACACCTAGGTATTTATTAATGGTGCTGCTGCATGGTTGTGCAAGTAGCATGCTGTGAAACAGCCACCAAGATGTTGGCACACAGCAACGTGCAAATATCTTCACTTGCCCCTGCAGCTGTTTAACTCATGCTGAGTTTCTGCCAGGTGATTGGCTGATGTAGCACACGCTCTCATGCAAGGTGTGTGCCAGTGGTATCACAAGAAACTTCATGCATTCAAGTTGGCTGAGAGACTGCTGTAGGTGGATAGGTTCTTATTGATCCCCCTACTGTAATCTAAACAGGAAACCATGTACAACACGTCACTACCAGGCACCATCTCATGTACACAAGAGAGACCTGTGGTACGCCCGCCGCCCTGTCTAACATGCCTGCACAACCGCTCCAGAAACGCCTGCATACTCGTGCTCTGTACATTGCCTGATATGCATGCACACGCATGCAATCTGCACCCGCACTTGCAGGGTACAGGATGATTTGGGACACACACAACCTAGAGAACACAGCCAACAGTATGATCGCACACACAAGCCCGACTATGTAACTGACAGATACCCCTATAAGTACACCTCTGAAAGTACCTAATATGCTAGTAGACGGGTTTGCCTTATTAAGCAGATGCTGCTAAGTTGCATTGCAACCTCAACGTTTGAATGTATGTTCTCCCCCCGCCCAAAGTCCCGCAGCAAAATGCAGCAGCTGAACGACAGCAGCAGGGCCAGCATCAGCACCACCCCAGCAAGCAGCCGCTTAGCGAAGACATAAAGCGCTGCAATTGCCCAGCGCAAACGCTCCCGCCCATTCTGCATGCTGCTCTTTTCCACCCGATGCTGCGCAGCATGCTATCAGCTGCATCAGCAGCACAAGCAGCAGCTGACAAGCAGCGCCACACAAGCACTTCAACAGTTGCTCAGCACAGCATCATAGGCACTGTCAACAGCCGCAGATCTACAATTGCTCTACCCAACTTAATCCATCTTTCAGCCTGTTACCGCCTGCTCTTTGTTGTTGAAGCCATGGCGGTTGCAGGAGTGGAGTTGCCCCTGTTGTTGACAGCAGCAATGGTGAATGCGTACTCCACGCCAGGCTGCAGCTGTGTCAGCGTGTAGCTCGTGGATCCTGTCTGCGTTGAGATGATGGGGTCACCCGTCTTCAGCGCGTAGCCGTCAATCTTGAAAGAGTCTGCACAAACAGACAGCAGGCAGGCAGGCGCCAATGCGTCATAAAATAGCAAATGAGGTTTTGCATGTCTCGCAACAGCATGTGAACCACCTGGATGAAGGAGTGTAATCTGTTGCTGCATCAGCAATGCAGGACTCAGCACATTACCCTGCTGCTAGCAAAAGTCATGCTGCACCAAACCAAAGATACACAGGCACTACAAGCAGCAGCCATACCTGTGCAAATGCTTGCATCGCCATTCCCCCAGCTCAGCGCAATCCTGCCTGTGCCATCAGGCGTCGCAGTAAAGCCCTGCGGCGCAGCTGGCTCCACATCACCCCTGCAACTGGCGCCATTCTGCATATTCTGCACAGCATTAGCATCCATAGGCCCAGGAGGAGGCATCTGAGGGACTGCCGACCACTGCTGTGGTGCCGCACTATCCCCTGTCGCACCGCTGCTGCTGATGCGGGTGACTTCTGCTGGGCGAGCAGCCAACGCTGCGCTGGCACCGCTAACTGCTACAGCGCCAGTTGCTGGCGTGACGAGAACGGTTGCTGGCGTGCCGTCGCCAGCTGCTGAGAGGGCTGAGAGGGAGAAGGTGTATGTTGTGAATGAGGCGAGGTTGTTGACTGTGATGTCGCGCTCGCTGATTGCCAGCTGCGTGTTGAGCACAGTAAAGCCTGCAAGTGGCGCGGTACAGTGAATGACTGAATGAATGAGTGAGCTACGCGTGATGTGTTCACATCCGCGCAAAGGGGCATGTGTGACGATGAGGAAGCCTCATGCGCCTCCACAACATATGCGGCACAAGAAGGTTGTCGGCAGCAAAGACATCAGTCACTTCAACAGTCACGTGGTGCAGCACTAGCATCTGCTGACTCGTTCAAGTGCACGGCATGACTGTAGACGACACAACCAATCACCCATTGTAGATGGCTTGCCTGCGGTACTTGTTCTAGCACCATCAACCCTAGACCTCAAGCATGCTCACCTGAAGCATCCACAGCAGTCAGCTTGTAGCCAGTGAGGCTGCAGCTTGACAGTGGCGGCGCCAGCCACCGCATCTGCGTCCTGTCCCGTGCACCGCCAGGAAACTCTGCTGTAACACTGGCAGGCGCCGGCAGCGGCTTACTTGGATCACACACTGCAGGAGCCGCAGCTGCTGCTGCTGCTGCAGGTAGTGGCCTGACGCCAGGCCAGATGACAGGAGCAGATGGGCGTGCAACAGGCCGCAGTGCTGCTGCTGCTGGTGCTGCACGTGCAGGGGCTGGTGCTGCAGCAGGGGCTTTTGCTGGCGGCCGTGCAGGTGCTGCTGGTGCTTTGGCTGGTGCTGATGCTGATGACGGTTTGATGTCGAAGCGGGCGTCCCGTGGGGTTGTGGGCGTGACTGATGCATAGGGGCTCCTGCCTTTCCGCCTGCAGTGGTGCAGAGAACATGTGCCAGCATGCACTGTGAGCATGGCTGCTGTTGCACGCAACACAGCACAATCTGCAAAGCGTGGATGTGATCGCTGCTAAACTATCTGCTGTGTGCGGCGTTCCAATGACATGCTCTGCATGCAAAACCTTGTCTTTCCATAGTTGCTCCAGCTGCGCTGCATTGCTTCTGCTGCGCCTCATTGCTGCGTGCATTCACAACTCACTTGTTCACTGCCACCACATCCACCCTGTATCGTGTGCTGGACTTCAAATTGTACACCACAATGCTGCGGCTGTCTGTGGCGAGGATCTGGTAGGGCTTGGCATCCTTGTCACCCGGCCGCTGCTTCACACTGGGCCGCACAAACACTGCAAAATAACATCATAACGTAACACAATGTGACGCAACGTGACATGGCACCGGTAGCATGATGAGGTTACTCTGCTGCGTACTGCTGCTCAAGGGAGAGTGTGTTGTGTAATCAAGGTATACGGGACCGCAAAGCGGCTGCACTGCACAGCACCATCGGATAGTAGCACTGTTGAAATGTATGCTGATGGGATGCTTGGCTCTGTGCAGAGCGTCATTGTCTGACCAAGCTGACGACTATTGTGGGCTTGTGTGCTGTGGTGCACTGGCTGGCACCGCAAACTGTGACACCTCTTGCTGTGAAGCAAAGCAACAATTGTGTGTGCTGAATCGGCTGGCGCGCCGTTCTGATTACGCTGCTGCTTTTGGTGCCGTCTGACACAGCGCCATTCACCATTGTGCAGTGTAACTGCAGTAGCACAGGGTGTGCTGTTTTGGCCGGCACGCCCATCTGACCAGAGCAACACAGGTCACCACCTGCAGCTGCTGGTGCTGCGCTGCTGGTGTCAACAGCCTGATACACCACACTTGCGCTGGTGATCAAGAGATGTGGCATTCATGTGAGGTTTTAAACCACAGAAGTGGCTCTGTGCCGGTTGTAATGAGCAGAAATACAAGGGAAAATGCTCGTCTCTGCTGCTGCTATTGATTTGGAAGGTGGATGGAACGCCCCACATTCGGTGGCAGCGGACATCCTCCTGATTGCTGCTCAATGATCAGATTAGTATTTACTCACCATAGTAGAAGTCCACACATTCGTTCCCTGGCGCTTTCCAAGACAGAGATACGCTCCATGGGTCCGGGTAGCCACTGATTACAGGCTGCTGTGGCGCTCTGTTGGGCTTGATATCTCTACATCTTGTTCTATCGGCCGTATACATTCTTGAAGTCCACGCGTGCGCTGTTTGGCAGGTCAGTGCCAACAGCAGCGCACAAGCAGCCTTCACCCGCGCCATGTTGCGCTTTGCAAGGTATTCTGCACGGATCATTCACGCTGAAACATGTTGGATTACGGCACCAATGATGGGGTATGGGGTGCGTTGCAGCTTGTCAGCTTGTCACCTGCTTCAACCAACCCCACGCGTCAGCTGCAGGGTTATCACCTGTGCTGCTGCCAAGGGTGACTGATGCAGCCTTGATTTTTATAACATAAAATTGGCTTCATTGCTCTGATAAAGATGCGGTACGCTCTTTGAGATGGTGGTACCACCGTGCGTCGTCTTCCCCGGCAACCTCTGCGTGCAATGCTCTGCTGGTTGAATCACACCTGCAACGTTTGGTGTCCTTATTTTTTCAAGAGATTATAGATGTTTGTATGGGGTTGACAGTCTGACACCGTGGACACAGGTCCACGGCGCCATAGTCACCATGAAACTGTGGTCCAGCAACTTTGCTGCGGCCTAAGGTTTCTGCGAGTTGCGAAGGTAGCAAACGAAGCACCTTCGGCCTTGCATGGGCATACTACTAGTGGTTACCCGTGGCTACGCCACTCGCCAACAATATCGGAGACATGGGCTTCTGCATGCACGTTTCGTTGCTGCATGTACAGCACTGGCACCAATGTGTTACAACCCTCAAGTGCTGAGGCATACCAGCTTGTAGCTGCAGCTGATAGCATATGATACATGACACAACTTTTGAGTTCCTCCAGCACACTGTTGCAGTGCCGAGTGTGAAACTCAAACTCCAACGCCGTGGAACACCTCATGGTACACAACATTCTTAGTGTACACACCAGCTGTAACAGCGCATGCACCTGGTGGTACACTGACCCATTGATGGCCAGGACGTTGGGGCCGCGCCCGGCTGGTGGGTCTTGCAGGTGGATGCCGGAGTACGCCATCTGCAGGAGGCAGTTGTAGACTCGCTGGTTAGCTTGGAAAGCCTTGGCCTCGTTGTCGTTGCCAGTCATCAAGCGGTGAAGCAGCTGCGGGGGAGGGTCTGGGAACTGCGTGTGTAGCAGTGCAGCGCTCCCGCCTGTGCCGTCAGGGCGCACCTCTTGAGGCCACAACCTCGCATTGCACTGCTGACATGTGCGACTAAGGCTGCCCACATTGTGCTCAGCAGGGGCAACCATGGGCTGTGTGACTGCTGCCTTGTACAACGGCTTGTTGTGCACACGGCGCTGTTGCTGCTGCATGCTGTTCTGCTCCCTGTCAGCAGCAGCTTGCTGCTCAGTGCGATTTGCACGGCGCTGTTGCTGCTGCTGCCTGTTGCGCTCCCTGTCTGCAGCAGCTTGCTGCTCAGTGCGATTTGCACGGCGTTGTCGCTGCTGCATGCTGTTCTGCTTCCTGTCAGCAGCAGCTTGCTGCTCAGTGCGATTTGCACGGCGCTGTTGCTGCTGCATGCTCTTCTGCTCCCTGTCAGCAGCAGCTTGCTGCTCAGTGCGATTTGCACGGCGCTGTTGCTGCTGCATGCTGTTCTGCTCCCTGTCAGCAGCAGCTTGCTGCTCAGTGCGATTTGCACGGCGCTGTTGCTGCTGCTGCCTGTTGCGCTCCCTGTCTGCAGCAGCTTGCTGCTCAGTGCGGTTGGCGCGCCACCGAGCACCACCGGCGGCTGCAGGCTGTGAGCCACTGGCACCAACTGCAACAGTTGCAACGCCAGCGGCTGCAGTCAACAAAACGCTGCCTGCAGTAGCACCCGCAGAAGCACCTGCAAGATGGCAGAGCCAAACACATATGTTTAAACAACTGCTGGTTTGCTGGCCAAAGACAGTGGTTGCAAAGTTCCCTGGGTACATAGATATGCACAACCATATCTGCAGGACTGCCAGTGACTGCTACTACACTGTGCCACATGCAGCGCACCTGTGTTGGGGCGGTCTGAAGTGGTGTTGGCGTGAAACTGCTGCTGCATCTGCTCCAGCAATCGCAGCCGCAAGCGCTCTTGTTGGGATGCAGTTTCTGCTCGCGGCACCTGCGGTTGCCGTGGTGGTGGCTGCAGAGGTGGCTGGGCTGCTGGCAGCACTTGCTCGGCTGTTGCTGCCGCAGCAGCATATGCTGCCTGTTCCTGCAGGCGCCGCTGCATTGCTTGCAGTGCATTCTGATAGGCAGACTGTACAGGCTGTGGTGCAGTGCGCATGCTTGCGAGGAACTGTTGCTGCCGCTGCTGAACATTGGGTGGCAGGTGGCCCAGTGGCTCCGTGGCAGCACCTGCAGGCAGGCAGGCAGGCAGGCAGGCGACATCACACATGAGGTGCTGGGCGCAGGCGCGCTGGACATAAGACGTGTACAATTTGGTAATGATGGCAAGTACTACATGGCATCAGCGTGTGCTGTGGTTGCTGTGCTGTTGCCGTACCTGGTGTCTGACGTGCTGCTGGCTGAGCTCCACCTGTTGCAGGTGGACTCGCGGGCGGATGTCCAGCTGCAGCGGGTGAAACTCCCACTGCAGCACCAACATTCAGCAGCAGGAATAGCAGCGTTTAGAACAGCACACCTTGCCTGACTGTGACGATCACTGCTCGCTCTGCGACAGTTCGCGAACATTCTGTACACATCAGCGCCCACCCAACAGCCATCCCAGAATCACTCACACTCTTGATGTCGGACATCGCGATCTGACTGCCTCGAAGCGTGCTGCTGCCGCTGCAGAGAGTGCCTGCTGTTGGGCGTGGTGGTCGCTGCAGCCGTGGCAGGATGGCCAGCAAGATCACGCTGCACACTGCCCACCACCTCATGTACAACGTAGATGCATGTGTGTGTGTCTGTTTGTACAGATGCGCTCTTGTAGCACTCAGGCCTTGCCTGACAGCATACATGATCCTTGATCCTTGCTTGTTACAGGTGTATGCCGTACTCCTTTGTCGGGCCGACAAAGGTCCAGAGGGGGAGGTATGTAACAGGCAGCAAGGGAACAACAATCCCAGTTCAGGCCAAAGCCATGTCAGGCGAAGCCTATTTGGCTAGGCAAACCCAACAAACACAATACCTGTCATTCATATGGTGTAAAACACGTCTTGGGGTGCATGCGTGTTCAAGCAGCATATGGGGCACCCTCCGAGCTGGCATAGAGGCCGTATTGGCAACAGCAGTGGCGCTTGGCATCACGTGCAGAGTGGTTGAGCTGTCAAACAACCGCATACAGTTTGCAGGGCAGGCAGGAGAGAGGTGTGAGGATTTATGCAATAGCTACCAGTTGGAAGATGTTGCTGTTGATGGTGGCTTTGAATTCTGCAAGACCCTGATGCACGCATATGATCCAGTGGTGAAAGCAGATGTGATGTACATGTGTGACCTTGGAGTGGCATGGGGCATGAGCTCAGATGGGGCATTGGATACAGCGTTGGTGGAGCAGCATGCACAGATGGCATGCGAGTTATCTGGGCTGCGGTGTGCCACACGCTCAAGTAACATCAGGTAATTGGCGGTGCTTAGCAGGTTAGGCGCAACTCGATGTGTTGCTGGTATGCACAGGTTTTTTAAAGTTAGTTGTTATGTGTGTCAAGTGGATTTACTGTTGTGAGTGTACCTTGCTTAAAGGTTAAATATCAAAAAAATATTGTGTTTTTATGGTGTGCTGATCATGTGGGAAGGCTGGGCCAAAAATGGCTCTACGTTATCACAACATAACTCCATGTCAAAAAGGATTTACGATTTTGAACTAACCTTATCCAATTAAATTGAAAAATCTCAGCTAAAGTTTCTCAATGGGTAGCCCTTGATTACCATCACCCTTGATTACCAGTAATCTTAATTGTTTCCTTTCTGCGTTTCAACTTACATATAAGAATCTAAATAAGGATAAACAATGTCAAACCTTCATATAGAAATGAACTAGCGTGACACCCGTGGCGATGCCACGGCCATGCACACATAATAATAATAATAATCATTCTGATAAGCCCTACCTTTCGGCATCGGCACCGCGCCTCACCCTCTGGGGAGGCGGAAATTGAACGACTATTATTCTCTCTACTGGTGTAAGGTAGACCACCCAGACCCTTACACCCCTACTAGGCAGCATGTGGGAATCACCCCAGATGGTGGACTGCATACCTAGTAGGGCTGGTATGTATATAGCCAGCAATCGACGGAGTCCTGCGGAGAGTCGCGAGGACAATGGCAGTATCCTTCCTTCGGCTTTCGCCGACCGTACCCCTGAATCCAGGGAAATACTGCCTTGGCTCAGAATCGAACCTGCGACCTCTCGGACACAAGTCGACCGTCATCACCACTGCGCCACGTGTTTAAAGTCCCGCCGGACCGCCATGCACACATGTGAGCAAGGTTTTTGATGCGCTCGATCGTTTGTATGTTGTTGGGCGCTTGAGGGCGTACACATATATTGTACCTTGTGTGGATGTTACAGTGCTGCGCATCCCCACTTCAGTGGTTGGTCACTGGCACCACCATACATGCAAACATGTACATGTACATGCTGGTGGGTGTGCAGGAGGTGGTGGAGCTGGCGCGTGCTGTTGAGCCTGCTGTTGAGCCTGCTGTTGAGCCTGCTGCTGCTGCTGCGCAGCCTCCTGCTGCTGTTGAGCAACGCGCGCTGACCTGCGGGGTCCCTGCTGGTGCTGCTGCTGCGGGGCAGGGGGCTGCTGGTGCTGCTGCTGTGCAGCATTGAACCGAGCCTCGTGTGTTGTTTGCCTTTGATGATGCCGAACATGTTGCTGCTGTTGTTGTGTTCCTGGCGTAAGGTCCGTCAGCTGCGGGCAACCCGTGGCGATGCCACAGCCATGCACACATGTGAGCAAGCTCTCGATCGTTTGCATGTTGGGCGCTTGAGGGCGTAAGATCCATGACATGGTGCACATCAGAGTGGCTTCTTGGCTTCTGAAGTGTCTACTGCTGCCCTTTCTCTCACCAGGGCCCTCCGCCTGCCCCGAGGCCTTCACAGATGATGCCCCTAATTTAGCTGATTATGATAGCGCGCAGCGTCCTCTGCCTGTCTTTGACGCTCTCGATCGTTTGCATGTTGTTGGGCGCTTGAGGGCGTAAGGTCCATGACCCCAGCCCTCACCTGCATTGAACCGAGCCTCGTGTGTTGTTTGCCTTTGATGATGCCGATCATGTTGCTGCTGTTGTTGTGTTCCTGGCGTAAGGTCCGTCAGCTGCATGCTGCCGACTTGCGAGCAGCGATTGCACTTGGACGTGCTTTTAGAGATGTTGCGGAGCACACGATGTAACCCTTTGTTCGTGTTGTGGCGATAGCTGCGCACTGGGGCACTCTCACACAACTTGTAACAACCTCACACTTGTGGACATCCACAGGCGCCCTCCGATGGGGCCGACGCTCTCTGAGACGATAGATTGTGCGATGAGCATCGTTCCAGCGGAGCGGACATTACGGGTGAAGTTGCGCCGTTTGCGAGAAAAAGCCATTCGAAGGGTCTCCCGCAGCCTGTTCTCCCGGCAGGGGCCACCATCCGGGCGCGGGCCCCTGAACGAATGATGCCCCTAATTTAGCTGTTTACAATGAAGGCGTGCTGGCGGCCTGCCGGCGCGAGCCGCGCCCGTTTTTCCCCGAAAACCGGACCGGCAAAGTTGTTTCTTATATATATAGAAGATGATCCTAATTGCATTATCAAAGCATTTGAAAATACACAGATTCTGATAAGAAAAGAGGACAGAAATTTCTTATTTTGTGCAAGTGAGGTAGCAAAAGTTATAGGAATAACTAACATTTATCGTAGCCTAAGCATTTTATTGATGTTCGCAGTAACTCTTTTGAGACGTCTAAATCAAGAAGTTCCTTGATCAAAATCTTAAGGGCAATCAATGACATGGATGGATTTACTTCGAGTGTTGTACGAATGGTAGCAATCAATTTCAAAGACTTGGTATTCGTCCGTTGAGAGTATTTCTTTGGTTCAAGGTTTTTCAACCATCTTGCTATGGTAGTATACATGCTGTCTTCCAAAGGCTGTTAAACAACGAATATATGTGCACAGCACACTTTCTACGATCTACATGATACATCTACATTGTACATAGGAAAAAACAAGGTGTAACATTTTTTGGTGGTCGTACAATAACACGAATATGCCCTTGTTTACGCAGTGACAATATCAAGAGCAGAACACTGCCACCTCCAACAAATGGTTCATGATAGTTATTGAGTTCTTTGGGAATAGTTTTTATAATCTGAGGTAGAAGTTGTGTCTTCCCGCTCTGAAGACTCTACTAATCCATTATAATCTCTTATAAGTTGTCAAGAAACGACCTATAATTAGGATAGTCAGTCCCGTTACCGCCTCGGGCGCAGACGGATTATAATGCTGCTGCTCACTTGTCAGGGTCATCAAACCACGTGCCCTGCTCAATGAGCTGCTTCTTGCAGTCATAGTACATCGCCTGGCAGGGTGGCGGCAGCAGCAGCAGCAACAGTAGGCAAGGGCAGCATTCCACACAGCAGCGCCAGAAACAACATTAAGCAGGGCGCTGCCAACTGCAAAATCCGCACATTTGCCGCACTACACAGCAGTTGCGCTGTTGTACAACAATCACGTACATTGCAAGGCAGGTGTCAACTCACCCAGTTCAATGCACCATACTGTGGCTGTGTGGCACTGCCGGGCTCAGATGTGCAGGCATCGAACCTGCCCTCAGCAGCCAACCAACAGTATTCATAGATGCTGGAGCTACACTTTTCTGCCCTGCAGCCCTACCTAGCTAGCCCTCACCTTGAGCTTCCAGATGGTGAAGAAGCCGATGGATGTGCCCAACATGATGATCAGTGCACCAGGGATGAGGCCCATCTTGTGCCAGGCATTGGGTGTTGTCATCATCACCTGCAGGCAGCAAATAGCAGCAGCAGCGGCGGCAGCAGCGGCAGCAGCAGCAGCAGCGGCAGCAGCAGCAGCAGCGGCAGCAGCAGTTCAGTTGTTGCCTGCAAACATGCAAGCTGTTGCAAGGCTTTGCCTGCAGCCAAGGCGAACACAGCTGACAATGTACTGTGTGGCGAGAGAATGTCACACCCTGTGCGGCCGCTGTATGTCATTCCCAGGTCCTACCAACCACATCGTGTTACAATGTCAGTAACATTGATGTCCAAGACTGTGCCAACGGGATAACATATGGTGTTATGGTGGGTTTTAGGTTGGTTTCCACCCCCATACCTGGCCGTGTTATGGCTCCAACCATAGTCAGTTCGGTGAGACCAATAGTGTCTGGGATTGTCGGTGTTTTTCAACACCCGTTTAGAAAGCCATACCCCAGCTCTACTCACCTGGCTCCTATGTTTTGGCCCCATAGCAGCAGAAATCTGGTGCATGCCCAATTACAAATATAATTTCTTTCTCTCTTCATGACCACTAATTTGTATGACAAGGATACCAACACTATAGGCTGTGTAACTAACTAACTAACTAACTAACTGACAGTTGACAGCATTGCTCATTTTTGAGAATATGCAGTACCGGTAGGCACATGGATGGTGTGCTTGCACTGCGCAAAGATGTGTGCACTGGCAGCACATCAACACGCACCTGGCCGATGCAGCCAGCGGCCAGCAGCCAAGCATCAAAGAAGGTGTGACCCTCGGCGCACAGCCTCCACGCGAAATGGCCCCAAGACTCGCCAACGCCCCTGCTCCAGTCAGGGTACTGCCGGATCTCTGCATTGTTCCTGTTGAGCAGCAGCTCTGCAGCATCGCAGCAGATGACAAATAGATCACTTGCTTAACCAGCGTCTTCAGTGAACTGGGTTGAAAGGCTGTCCTTATCGCAGCGTATGTGAATGGCGTTCCCGCACAAGAACCTAAAGCACGCCATGACAAGCCAGCTACATCCTTTAAGCATTCAAATAAAAGTTTTCCGGTTAGCTGGTTTGTACAGCTGGCACTATTGTAGCTTGGCTTCAGGGTTGTTTGTGCCTGTGAGATCAAAGGCTGTACACAGCTGGCAGTACACAGGTCCTATGCCAAATGTAGTAAGCGTGAGTGTGAGCAAAGTTGGTGGCTTGCATACCCATGTCCATGTCCATTGCTTCAATCTTCTGCACTGCTTTCCTGCTGGCATCCTTGGCACTGTCCGTGTCGCTGATGGCAACATCAAGATCGGCATCCTTCAAAGCTATTATTACTACTTCACTCATTATCATCATCATGTTACCCATTAAGCCATAGCATCACATCATATTACTACTTCACTGTGCAACTGCTGCTGAAAAGGGAAAGGTATGATTCAACAGCGTGACGGCTTACTGTAGTGGGACCCGGCAAGCTGGGCACGCACAAACAACAGCAGGCGACCAAGCAACTGGAGCAGGTACAAACAACAGATCCCAGAATTCAGACAGTACACCATACTGTGCACACAAGCAGCAATATTGGCATACAGTACGCTGCAAAATGAATCTGAGCCAAATTGGGGATTAAAGCTAGAGATGTTTTGCTGCAATCTGGTGTGCTTAATTTGTAGCATAGACGTCTGTGCACGCCACAATACGATTAAATAGGTGCCCCTCCTCGCCCCTAAGAAATGGTGGGAATGCCCTTATCTTGCTAGAGGCCCTGTGCTGTGCCTGATTTCATTGCAAGTTTTTGTGTCAATAATTGTGCGCATATTGTCGCAGCTGCATGTGTGAATGCGTGTTGATGTGCTACATGATGATGCGGCAGGCAGTTGAGTTGGTGCTGCCTGCACTGCATGGCACTGGGAAACCGTGTTTTGGGGAGGGCTGTTTTTGGTGTGTCTGCAGGATGCAGAATGTGCTGCTCGTGTTGCTGCTCACCTGTGCTGCTGCTACTTGTGGTGTGACCCAAGTATCCTTGCGTACGTGGCAGGTGCGAGCCGGGCCCGAGCGGCTATGCTCCCGAAGTTGCAGGCGGTCAAACCTATGTTGTTACTTTTTCAGTGGTAACACATCAAGCTTTGCGATGCTGTATGTGGCTGCACAGACAGGTGGGCCCGTGCGCCCAGGAGTAGAAGTGAGGGACCAATAAACGCAACAGTGGGGTTTCAAGCGCTGGTAATGCAATTGCACAAAACGGCACTACATTAACCGCCAGGATTCATTTTGCAGGGTACTGAAAGGCACTATGTCTACACAATGCTACCGCCGTTGCTAATGACAAGCAGCTCATATTTTGACTCCGAGCTGGCAACTCCCAACTCATTCCCCGGGCTGTGCACTGCTCGATTTGAGCACAGACTGAAACTGTGCCATTAAAACCTCATGTCCCTCACATCCCTCCCGAGGCCTCCCATCCCTCAAGCCCCCCATACCTGGCCGTGTTATGGCTCCAACCATAGTCAGTTCGGTGAGACCAATAGTGTCTGGGATTGTCGGTGTTTTTCAACACCCGTTTAGAAAGCCATACCCCAGCTCTACTCACCTGGCTCCTATGTTTTGGCCCCATAGCAGCAGAAATCCAGTAAAGGTTGACACAAAAGTAATGGTCAAATTGGGTGTTTTACAGCAAGTCTGCAACAGCAGACATACCAAACATTCATATGTTCTGAAGCAGAGCTAGGACAGCAATGCCATGCATGTCTACTTCAAGATCCTAGCTGCTCAGATGAAACTGAGTCAGCCATCATGACCCAGCATAGCACAGAAAATGCCATCACCAGCAGCCTGGAGATGGCCTGAAAATGCCTCTTTTTGCATGCCAAACAAACACAGCAGCTTCAACAGCAGGATGCCTGCCAACTACTCTGAGCAGCCCCATCCTGGAACCTATAAATGATGTGCTTTTGCCCTGCATGCACTGCTGTGCCTGCAACACCCTCAAGCAGCAGATGCCAGCCCAAAAGCAACAGCACAACAAACAGCACAGCCAGCAGCACAGCCAAACCACAGCAGAACACAAGCATCAGCCTCACACACACACCAGGGGCATGCAGCCAGAACTGTCTGCATGCCACTGCAGCAAAAGAGAAGGGCTCTTGGTTTACTGCTGCGGCTGCGGCTGACGGCTGCGGCTGACGGCTGCGGCTGACGGCTAAGGCTAAGGCTAAGGCGCGCGCGTGGTATTTGCCGTATGAGAACAGCAGGAATTGAACGTGCGCTCACATGGATCACACGCCACCACGCTACCACTATGCCATTGGGACACCTAGCACAGATTGCACTAAGATATGTATTATCGATACAAAACACCGAGCTCTTTGAAGTAACACTGAGACTCTGACGGCAAAAACGATGTTGCGCGTACTTTTGTGTCAACCTTTACATGCCCAATTACAAATATAATTTCTCTTCTTCATGAACACTAATTTGTATGACAAGGATACCAACACTATAGGCTGTGTTACTAACTAACTAACTAACTAAGCCTGTGTAAGGTTGAGTCAGGCTGTGCACTGCTCTCAGGTGCAGCTCAGGGAGGAAGAGGTGCCTGTTTGGGTGGGTGGAGGCGCAGGCAGCAGGCAGCAGGCAAGGGCACATACATGCTTTTAGTGAGGGCCAGAAACATCACATTTTCTTATCATGGCAGAGGGTCTAAGTACGCCTAAGCAGTTCTTGGGTTTTGCATTTTGCTTCTGATGATGTTCCTTTTTTTGGGGGGGGGGCTTCAGGCGAGAATGTGGGCCTGCAGGCTCATACCTTAAATTCTGTTATCTATACAACACATATAAAACAGTCAAGCAAGCCCCCTCTCCCTTTTGCTGCATGTGAATGCAGGTGCGCACCAGGCCATGCCTACAACAGGCCGAAGATGGACTCCTGGATATCACATCAGCTGACAGTCAACTGATCGAAGTACATCATCACCATGCGAGTCTAGGCAGGTGAAGCCTCACCTGTGACATCCTCACGCCTGCATGCATTGCAATCTCATCCACCCAGCCCACAAAGCCACCAACAGCGACCTCAATGCCGCCCGTCCACCACAAGAACTTCCTTGCTTCGCACCCCCCGGATGCCACGGCCACGCCATCTACGGAATAGACACACGTGGTGGCGCTAGCCGAGAGTGTTACATGGTGCCAGATGCCGGTTTTGATTACCCCTTCAACCTGTGTGTTGTTTGCCAGGTCGCCAGAGAACTCGCCAACAGTTTTGTTCACGCTGCGAGTTGTCAGTTTCACTGTGGCCCCCCCACCCCACTTGGCATCGTACACCTTGAAGTATGTGTCCCTGTGAGCAGCAAGCCAACGGGGGCAAGGTCACAACAATCTGACGGCACCTTCCAAAATTCAACAGTGTTTATGGTGATTGCACTCAGGAAAAACATTTGCAACTGCAAGCGGAAACAAAATAACCAACCTCATACAACTCCTTTTAAATTTGCACCATAGCACTTGTCATAGAACAAAGCACACTTGGCTAGAATGAAGCACCACTCCACAGTAACTTGGGAGTGGTGCGAGGCTTGCCAACATCCATCGGCTGTGTAATTAACTAACTAACTAACTAATGCCCTTCCAAACTTACCAGTACGTGATGTGGCCAAAAATGGGGTCAGCGTTGTACGCACTGTAGCTCACATGCCATTTCTCCACAAATATCTTGGCCTCAACAGTGAAAGCATTTGCAGACTTGGAAATGTTCATTGCACTTAATGGAATTTTCCACTTGACGCCCGCATAGCCAACAGGGTTATACCCATCAGCCTTTGTGATACTGACAATGCGCAAGCTGCAGCCGGAGGGTGTCGCGGCCCACCCCGTGTTGCTCGCATCGACTGCCAGGCCGTCAGGGTAGTTGACGTAAGAAGGCAAGAGGGACCCACTGGCAACTCCGTTGTTGTAAAGCTTGATTGGTAGGCTTGTATTGACAGCAGTGCCTGGCACGCCACATGCCGAGTCAGCATCCATGACAGCAACCGTGGCGCTGTTGATTGTGACAGGCGCGAATCGGTTGACTGGCTTAGCTGGAGGTGGGGCCGGGGATGGTGAAGGCTTGGGCAGGTTGGGCAATGGGACGGTGTAGTCTGTTGTGTTGGGAGCCTGCGTTGCATTAGATGATTGATTAATTACTTGGTTGCACGGCTTGGGATTGCCGGTGTGTACAATCACAGCCTGTGATCGCGCACAACCAGAGATCATGTGGTCAGACTATGCACGGTGGTCGCACAATGCATCAATGTTGGGGTGGTCGCACAATGCATCAGATTGCACAAGTGGGTGCCTGCAGCAGTATTTTCCATGGCATTCCCAATGTTGCATCGCTACAGTATGTAGCATACTGTGTAACATACTGTGAAACAGTTTTCACACTGTATGGTGCTCAGGCAACGTTGTGTGGTATGGCATTTTGCCTCTATATTGTATATTACCCACCTGTGAGGGCCTTGCGCCTGCATGCATTGCAATCTCATCCACCCAGCCCACAAAGCCACCAACAGCAACCTCAATGCCGCCTGTCCACCACAAGAACTTCCTCGCTTCGCACTGGCCAGCTGCAACAGAAACACCATCCACAGAAAACACACAAGTGGTGGCGTTGGCTGCCAAAGCCACGTGGTGCCAAGCACCTGGGCTGATCGCGCCCTCCACCATGCTGTTGTTGGCAAGATCGCCAGAAAAGTCACCCAGAGTTGTGTTTGCCGAGCGCGCCGTCAACATGACAGAGGCCCCACTCCACTTGCCATCATAAACCTTGAAGTATGTATCCCTGTGAGCAACATGCCAACGTGGGCAAGGTCATATCTCCATTCAGCGATGTGACAGCGACATTTCAGGGTCGACAGTGACAGTAATTCTGCCTGATGGCACTCCGTAGCAACAACTGCAATAACAGTGGTGTGACTGTTGTTGGTCAACAACAGTCAGGCACGAGCTGCACACCTCAGAGAATTTGATTAGAATGACCCATTGATATGAATTAGGCCTGCATCACTACTACGGCCAAACTCCATTGCAAGATATCATACTGCACAAGTGCAAAAGAGTGGGTGGGTGTCCTAGGTCCCATGTTGATCAGTGTGCAACACGCCATGGAACTTACCAGTAGGTGATGTGGCCAAAAATGGGGTCAGCGTTGTACGCACTGTAGCTCACATGCCATTTCTCCACAAATATCTTGGCCTCAATAGTGAAAGAATTTGTGTACACAGCAGGTTGCATTGCAGTGAGGGGGATCTTCCACCTGACGCCTGCATAGCCAACAGGGTTATACCCATCAGCCTTTGTGATGCTGGCAATGCGCAAGCTACAGCCAGAGGGTGTCGTGGCCCACCCAGTATTGTTCGCATCGACTGCCAGGCCATCCGTGTACGAAACCACCGAGGGAAGCAAGGTTGCGCCTGTGGGGGCACCATTGCTGTACAACTTCATGGGCAGGCTGGTGTTAATCGCACTGCCAGGCACGCCACATGCTGAGTCAGCATCCATGACAGCGATGGTCGCGGCGTTGATGATGACTGGTGAGAACAGGTTTGTGCATGGAGGGGGCTGTGGGGAGGGTGAAGGCACTGGTGGGGGTGCAGGGCGGCACATGCTGCTGGTTGTCCCTTGTGAAGAGGCATACACGCGCACATCCCCAAGGTATCTGCAAGGAAGCATCAACATAGTGAAAGGAGGCCTGACAACCACAAATCTATGCACTACAGTGCTAGAGAGCTCTAGATGGTGCATTACAGGGCTTCTTGTCTCGCTGAGTCTCACTGTTGCGGCAACCAGAAGCTTCAAGCCACCTTAGCTTTTGCAATGCATGATGGCGTGCCAGGTCTCGTGTTCATGAGATGCTTTCAACTTGCAAGCGTATGCACTGTTGCCGTTGACAAGTGCCTTCAAATGTCACACACATGGTATTTACCACAGGGCTTACAAGTGGCCGCGACAGCGTCACAACTTACCCATCAAAGCTTCCAACCTCTACCTTCAATGTCCCTGTGCTGACACAATAGTCAAACAATTTGGCCAAAGGGCAACTGTCCTTCTCTGACACCACCACTCCATTGACCCAGACACTGCAAGTGCCAGTTCCGTTCAGGCCTCCTGGCATGGCAGATATGCGGATGTGGTGCCATCTGCCAGGCGTAACAGTCTTTTCCAGATTTGTTGAATTTGAAACCACACCATTGCCTCCAGCCAACACCACGTTGGACATCTTGTCACCCTGCACACCAGAACACGTCGTGATTGAAACAGAGTCCAGCTTCAAATGCTGTTCAAACGCCTCATGTGCTGGTGATCATGTGCATTCATGAGTTGTTTACTTGTTTGCTGTAGCCCTTGGGTGTTGGCTATAAATAGTAAATACTAGCATCGATAGTGATACTACTGATCAGTTGGCAACTCAGTTGGAGTGCTGCGTTTTAGAGTCTAAAACCCAGCACTCCCACATTCATTCCAACACTTGCCTGGAGTCCAAAGAATTTGTCTCTGTTGGCAATCCCCACCAGCCGTGCATAGGCTCTGCTAAATGTCAGGAATTTGTTAACATAGATCCATGTCTCAAGCACAATCCCTCCATTGGCAGCATTCAGGAGGGCCTGCATGGACTGCGCACTTGCGGTGTCAATGGCATAGGCTGCGCGGTCTTCGAACGCTTTGAATCGCAGAGTGTTGCCTGGCCAAGCCATGTTGCCAGTGGCCCACCCCACAACCCCTTGCAAAGTGGCTGCACACAGTTCAAAGGAGCAAATGTTCATGGGAGTCAGTGGCATGGCTCCGTCCCTGCCATTGACTGTAGTACTGAGAGAGAGAGAAGTTACACGTGGATACTTTCACCACAGAAAGTACTAGTACAGCACCAAAGCAGCATCAAATGGTACTGCAGCCACCAGCACCAAATGGTTTTGAGTCCATGCACACATTCAAAGCCACAATTTGTGCATCTGAGATGTGATGTTGCTTGCACACATGGAGCACACTATTTTTTGTGTTTGACTGCAACTCAGACCCTGACTGACACAACACACAGTGGTTTGGTTTCAACATATAACTCATTTATATTGTTACCAGGAGCAGGCTTACATAGGCCTGTGGCACCCCCAACATGTATTTATTTGCCAACCAGCTATTTGCCAACCAGCTGTGTGTGTGCGTGCGTGCGTGCGTGCGTGCGTGCAAAACACTCAGGTTTAGGATGAGAGGGAATAGGAATAGGAAGTACGCAACAGTGCTTTGGTGGGCTCTGTGCGTAAGTTTATGGGCCAAGGCAGCCGAAGCGACTATCAGCGATCCAGGGCCGTTACTCTCTAAGAGCAACCCCCGGCACGCCCGGTTTTCCGCTAGGATAGTCGGGTCATCTGGGCCCTACCAACCATTTCTCTATGGAATGGTGGCTTATGGCCCGACCCTTTGCCTTACCTTCAGGGGCGCCCGTGGGAGTCAAGCGTGCGTGCACCTCGGTGGATCACGTTAACTACCTTCTACCCCATACGCGCCTTCCTACCGAGCATAGCCCGTACCAGTTTTTAGCGCTTTTGCCCCCCATTTCATCGGTTAGCACAGTAGGAATGAGCCTACCGCCACTGGTTCCTAACCGCGAGGGGGCGACACCGGCGGGAGTTGAACCCGCACCTCCCAGTCCGAAGACCGGTGCTCTAACCAGTTAAGCTACGGCGCCCAGGATGAGAGCCTGCTGCTAGGCTGGGACACAACCGGAGAAGCAAACAGCAGAGCTGCAGACCTGTTCAGTTACAGC
Organism: Tetradesmus lagerheimii; assembly: GCA_902809745.2. NCBI lineage: Eukaryota > Viridiplantae > Chlorophyta > Chlorophyceae > Sphaeropleales > Scenedesmaceae > Tetradesmus > Tetradesmus lagerheimii. The sequence goes on along the minus strand of CADDIJ020001810.1, from coordinate 13,836 downwards.
AAAGCAATAGAAGAAACTCAAGCCTTGGCTCACCAGTGACAGATGTTGACAAGCTGGCAGTCTGCCCGCTGGCCAACAATGAAGACACCACCATCAATGGGGGCACTGAGGCATCAGAGCCAGAGGCCTCAGTCTTGTTAAGCTGTGCTACCAGCTGCATGTCAGCCGGTAGTGGATCAGCTTGATGAGCTGCAGGCTCATCAAATCTTGTGGTAACGCTGAATCTCTGCAGCAACAGAGCAACAGGCAAGCAAGATGCAATCATTAGCTGAAGCCTACCCCTGGATGTGCCCCATATAGCAACAATCACATGCTACCGCCCGGGATGAGAGAGCTTAGAATTCTGAGCCTCGGGGAATGCTTGTGAGGTGCATCAGTCTTTGGCAAAGCGTGTCTTGAAATCAGAGCTTATGGTTATCTTGTTGTGTAGTGACACTGCAATGTAACTAGTTGCATTATTACTAACACTGTTTGACGTGAAATATAGCTGTAGTGACGGATCAGTGCTGTGACTGCAAGCCCACACAGGCCATATGGCCAGCTGACATGACATAACAGGCAGGCAGTACAACCTGGCCTGTTGCAGCCATGGATCATGCTGCCAGCGCTGTGCTAGCAAAGCCATTTCTCACAGTTGCATGCGTTGATGCTGGGCTGCAGAGCTACTGCCAGCCCGGGGCTTTGAAATGTAAATGTTCTCAACATGTCACATATGTGAGTTACACGACAATATAATGAGACAGATGACACCCTAGACGCTGTTGCCTCTAGCCCATAAGACTTTGACATTCCCTGACAAATTTCATATGCATTTGTGCCACAGATCTGGTTTGTTGCCGCCTTACGCCGCCTTAGTCGCCCCTGTTCTTGCTTCTGATTGTGAGATCTTGACAACATGCTCTCGGTTGGTGTGCTTCTTCAGCACAAGCTGCTGGCTGAGTGGGGTGTGTCTCTGACACGCCGCATATATAATTGCTTGCTTATCCTGGAGAGAACTTCTGCTCATCTGATGGCGTCAATGTGTTGCATCGAGCGCTCATCTCCTTTTGTCACGTGTTGACTCTGTGCTCATTTGGGATGGCTCATACCATCTAAGATGGTGACTGGACCCACATGTAACTACTCTCTCTCATAATGTACTCACCTGCACCACTGTTTGTCCGCGTCTGTCAACAAGAGAAACAAAGCCGTTGAAAATTCTGCCAGGCTCTGTGTAGGTATGTTGCACCTGTGCCTGATATGAGTGGCCGCCGTCACCAAAGTCATACTCCAGGGTAGCTACATCGTCCGCATCCCCTGTAGCATACACAAAGTGGTGCGTCAGTGAGGATACTAGCATATGCTATAGCTGCATGCATACACTGAAAGCATGCGAAAATCTCACTGGTTTGTCCAAGGCACACGTGCTGCTTGGTTGTTCAGCCCCCGCTGGAGGCACTGCACTCAAACATATGCATATATGCATGACGCAGGAGCAGAGGTTGGCAAGATGCAGGGCAACAGCAAGGGCACTAGCGCACCTGATACTGAAAGCTGGAAGTTGACTGTCAGAGGTGCAGCACCAACGGCAACGGATTGCTGCAGTGTGATAGTTGGCTTCGGTGGGAGAGACGGCCTCGTTTGCCTACACCAGCAGTGGAAAAGCACGGCAGGTTGTGTTAGTAGATTGGATTGTGATACACATATGAGCTTGGGTCTGAGAAAACACTTTGCTTTCAGTTGTAGTGCTCATTTGCAGACAATGTGCTCAAGGTGCCAAAAAATGATTGCATGGCCGACAGGGGTGCTGCTGCCAACCTGAGGCTTGGCAGTACTACCCAGGCTGCTGCCACTGCTGCTATCAGGGCTGCTGCTGCTGCTGCAAGTCATCTTTATCCTTTGCAAATGCATTGCATGTATGCTCCGCTGTTGATGAGCCACTGCATGCTGCAAGTAAAAAAAACTGCAATGTTCTCAAAAGTGGCAGGATCAAGCAGCTCAGCTCACTCCATTTCAGACCAACCAACCCCCGAGGGCCCCATGTACTGATTCAATAACAGCCTGTGACTGTCTGCCCTGACACCCACAATCGATTCCCTAAGAAACCTGCCGCACGCCCCCTCACCCCGCCCGGTTGCATTTTTGAGCCCACATGCAATTCAATTTTCCATGTTCAGGCAAGAATGGCACAGTAGGGGCCAGAAATGGTCAGCACTCCACACATGTTAGAAAGCTGCAGCTTTGTAGCAGCTGCTACAAAGGATTCTATTCCATTTATGTATACAACGTCCCCCTCACCCTGACAACGCAGCCAGAATCCCCATTGCCAAAGCCATGTTGGGCACGGTGTACTCAGTGTTCACATTCCAGCCATCACTGATGCGATTGAAGACTGCGTAGTCACTGTTGCCCAATGGGAACGACTTTTTTCCCACTGCTGAACCATACTTGTTGATCCAACTGAAGCCACTTGCCAGGCCCACCAACTGGCCAGGCCAAGGGGCGTCCTGCAAGGTTTGAAAGGGCAGCAAAAACATAGTACAACTAGGAGGAAGCAACGTATTTCGTTTGGATAGTATGGATTTTCCCTGCTAGATGTGTTTCTTTTATGTTGTAGTGCAAAGTAGTATTGTTCACACATGGTGTCGGTTGCATGCAGGGGCAAACGTTTGCCCAGGGGCAGGGGCAAACGTTTGCCGTTTGCCGTTTGCAGGGGCATGCAGGGGCAAACGTTTGCCATTTGTTTCAGCGTTAATGCTATTGCCAGCTTGTGCTGCACAGCAAGCAAGCAAGCACTACTGCAGATGTGCACTAGAGCACCCACCAGGTCATCATACAGGCTCTCTTGGTCAACAGGATTTGTGAAGCGCCTTGCACCCACGCCAGTAATCAAGCTGAACCCTTGTGGATTGATGCCCAGCACATAATGCAGATGCATGGCAGCCATGTCCCTCCAGTAGCTCGCCTCTGTTTCATTCGGGGCGGCAAGCTTTGCGGCGATGAGCATTTGCGTTGCGATGTTGGTTGGGAACCACCAGCCATAGCCATAAATAGCAAAGTCCCGCTCAGGAGCTGACAAGAAGTAAGGGCCTGCAAGGCAATGGTAAGTCATGTGGAGGCCAGGCTGTGGCTCAACCATGAAAGCAGAACATGAACACAGTGCTGACATGCAGCACCCCCCATGTATGGGTTATACTCCTGTTCTGGAAAGCGCCAGCAAGTGACCAGACTGCATGTCCCCACGAGCCTCTTGTTGTAATGTTATGTAATCATTACATTGCATTGCATCATGCAACGCAATGTGATGTAACAAAATGTATTATATTAGTAGCCCAACGATGGATCAGCATGCACTTGGATCTCTTTCGTGCATTTTCTGCCATATTTAACTGCAGAAGGCAACGACCTGAGAACTTGGGCTGACCACGTTTGTCACTTACTGGCGGATGCTTGGGCTGCGTGGCCCCTGCCTGCTGCACTGAGCTCATCAATGCAGCGTGTAGCCATCGTAGCATTCACCTGAAGCCAGAAAATGCATGACAGGCACGACACAATGTGTCATGTCAACATGACGCCATGGCTCTGCTGAACTGCATGCGATGCAAGTGTTGCCTGCCCCCCTCCACACGCACATGCACACACACCACACACCAACATGTGCCCACCCAGCCACCGAGTTCTTCCATTAATTGTCCGTTATGCTAAGCTGCCATACATTTTGATGGTCCGAAAGTGCAATGACTGCCAGGTTGCTCCTGACACATGCAAATTGTAAAGTCATTTCATAACATACTGAGGTTGTACGCTCAGAACACATGGATGGCATGCATGCTAGCCGCGCTGCAAAGGCCCACACACTAACCTGCAATGCAATCTTGCCAGCCTTGGCCTGTTGAGCCAGATGGGCATAAGACACAGTTGCCAGACCATAACTAGCAGGAAGCCAGTGCTTGTCATATTTCCGGAACCTGCGTACACAGAGACCAAATGATCATTGTCTCTATACTAGAATTTGTAGTTTGTTTGTACATGTTGGTTACTCATCAGGCACATCAGAAACCGACAATGTGGTTGGTTGGTTGGTTTGTTGTACAGCCAGTTGCCGAGAATTCCAAAAGGCTAAATCTGCTGGCAGATGATCACAACAACCCTCCTCAAAACCAGGTGAGACAGTAAATACAAAGGTTGCCCATGATCATGTCACTAACATGTTACATGCAGGTGTGATGCATGGGACAGTCGTGTTCAAGCGAGCACATGTATGCACACATGTTCACATGACAGCATATGCGAAACCTTTCTGAAAGGCTTGCCTGTGGGTGCAAAAAGCTCCTGGGCAAGTGCTATGGTGCAGAAGGAGTTGTATGAGGCTGTTGTTGTGGTTGTTGGGCAAGAAACACAAGTTCATGTTGAATTACTGAATTCCTTGTGAACATCAGGGCCAGAGGTTAATCAGATCAAGACGATGCAGGCAAGCCTATTGCTAGCCATATAGGATAGGATACGGGGGAACGGGGTACTTCCACCGCATGAAGCAATAGGACATGATAGGATAGGGGGAAGGGGATATTTTCACCGCAAGCAGCGGTACTCTCGTCCAGCCCTATGTGGTGGCTATCAGTCTACGGCACGGAGATTGCCTCTTACGGTCATATATGGACCTCACCTCGGGCAATGGCGCTCAAGGAAGTAATCATGATATTTTTGCTCCCCTGTGGCTGCATACAGCTCCACTGCAGCCCACACACGCTCATCATGTGAATGATCACCCTTTGGATCGAAGCAATTGTACTGTTTGGTCCAGGCAGGCGGAAATGCTTCACGGGTGGTCACGAGATCGGAACACCTGCAGGCAAGCCACAAAGCAGCATGAAGGAATTGCAATTAGGCGTGTAACAAGAAACTGTGCTGGCAGCTGGCATTTGAAGATACGGTTAGATGACTCTCAAGTAGCCTGATCGGATCATCGCATGCTGTGTTGATCAAAATTCAAAGTCAATGAGGTATGTTACGTGTTATGTCACACCCCATATGTATGATGTGATCTGCCATCTTAGATGGCCCATCCGGCATAAACATGTCAGCGGTTGGAAAACAAGCAGGGGTCTCGCAGGCGGCCTGTGCATGTTCTGCAACACTTCACATTAATGAATCATGCAGTGTAGTGTTTTTACATTCAGAAATTAAGGCCTGACAGGCCCATTGGCCGTCTGGCAACTGCTGCTGCTGCTCTTGAACATAGGCAATACCACCATATACTGTTAGCAGCTGTTGCGTCTTACTCTTAAACACGCGTTTGCATTCCAACTGCCGACACACTCACCCATAGAAGTGGTAGCATAGGGCCCCAAAAGGGGCCTTTGTTTCCAGATAGTCCCAGGCCTTGGCAGCCTTTGTTGCCCAACGAGCAGCATCAGCAGGACGTAAAGTCTTGAACCAGGGAGAGCGGGCAGCACGAGCCATAGCTGCTGCCCACTGGTGTATTGAATGATGAATAACGGCAGTGACAGACACAATAAGTTAGTTGGTTAGTTGCACAGCCTATACATGTAATGTAAAGGTTAACATTTAGATGTAAATGTTGGCAGCAGCCTTGTCAACAACCTATGCTGCGCATAAGGCTCGTAATACACTTAATGCATGCATTACAATGGCAAGCACAAGTAGAGAGCAACAGGGGAGATTTGAACTTTGCTACAGACCGTCAGTGCCATAAATATATGTCTATAGACCACCATCTGGCTAGCCAAGGCAAACTGATTCAGCAACCATTGCCGTGAGGTGAGAAACCAGACTTGTACAATACTGTGGCATACTGGGGGAGCTGCTGCAGCTTCTCACCTGCGCTGTGCATGTTGTATCTTTTGGCCAGGCGATGCGGGGTCCACGTTTTGGGTCATTTGCTGGCATGTTGCATTGGTCCTTGCCTGGAGTGCCGCATGGGAGATGTCCCCTGCAGACAGGCAACAGTGTGTGCAAACGAGTCTGTACAGCTGCAGTCACAGCTGCTAATCTAAATAGGGGCTGCTCCTCAGTCGCTGAGTGTCATGTGAAGAAGAAAGTACGAACAAGGCTTGAGCCTCTGAGATGTATGCAAGTACATTATCCCCTTGTACTGTGGGGAGTGTGTAAGCACTCATACAGGCTGTGTGATCACAAAGTTCCATTCTGGTGTGCAGCACTGCTAGCGACTTACTCATAGTATTCCCCGTTAGCTGTGTTTGGCTTGACCACACAGAAGACTCCTCCATCAGTGTCTTGCATGCCTTCCAGATACTGCAACTCATGTGCAACAATCTGCAGAGAAAGCAAGAGCGTGGGTATTTGACCTGCGTCAGCGCACTGCACAGGCCATGCAGCAAGCTTGCTGTTTTTCCCCTATCAGAACGTGGCAAGAGACTGTCACAGAGACTGAGGGATGTGCCACCGACACACAGCACAGCATTCTCTGGCTCTTACATGAAGATGGGGCTTTCTACTTGACTGCCTTCCACCCTTCCTGCCACCCCCCCACCCCCCTCTCACACAGGCACACTGTTTCAAAACAAACATACAGCAAGCTCCATAGTCACTGCAGAAACCTTCCAATCAGGCTATGTCAGTTCTCCCTCGGCCCCTCCTCCTCCGCACCCCCCCCCCACACACACACTTGCCCTACCTGCATAATGTCAGGTATTCCATCCCCAGCCTCAGGCAACGGCAGGTCATCATGTTCAGCTTCAAGCACCTCAAGTGCGTTCATCAACCAACCCACAAAGGTACCGCTGTTAACAACATACTTGCCTGCAGAGGGCAGGCATGGACAGAGAGACACATCACATTGTTATACACAGCATCAGCCATCTTCTGTGCTACAAAGGCAAATTGGTGCCGGCGCATACAATGCTGAAGCTGTCCTTTCCAACTTATTTAACAGCAAAGCAGCAATGGCCTAGGTTCCATACTTCAGAAGGTAACCTTTTGATCAGTGAATACTGACGCATCATAGTGCAGCCACCACAACGTTCTGCACGTTGATCCTTGACTCAAAGGTGTCAGGTTGGTGTTCACTTCTAAAGAATTGAATGTGACTTACCATAGTCTCCAGCGTCGTGATGCCCACCCACAGCATTGATACGAGTGCCAGCAGGTGCCTGGGGCAGCCAATAGGAGCCCGTGGTGGGGTCTGGGGGCAGCGTGGTGGTGTTGGTGGAGGTGGGCACGGGGAGCCTGCAGGCAAGTAGCAACATGGCCTGGTAAATTCAGAGAAACATCCTGCTATTAATATGTTATTCTAGCAACCTACGGGATAGAAATGGAATTGGGTATGTCATGAAATGTGGCAGCATTGAGGCAGTGGGGGGGGGGCGTGACACGGGGACATGTCCCTTTTGGCACCAGCCCCCACGCCCGTGCACATGTCTGCATGCATGCAAGCCCTTTAACTACAACCAGCTGAAACCTGCAGGACATTACCCGTTTCCTGAGAGATCTGCCTCGCTAGTGTTTCCTGAGAGATCTGCCTCGCTAGTGTTTCCTGAGAGATCTGCCTCGCTAGTGTTTCCTGAGAGATCTGCCTCGCTAGTGTTGAACAACATTGTGAGTTTGGTGGTGGCCGTATCAGGCTCTGCCTCAGCCAGCCTGGCTGCAGGTCACTGATTATATTAGGAACCACTACAACCACACAATGCATGTCATACTTCCGCAGTCATGTCACACCCCACCTGCTTGCAAACCAGGCAGGTACTGGGTCAACGCCCATCACAACAGCATCTGTAGCGTGGCAGGCCTGCGAAAAGTGGCAGCCAGCATACCACCCACAGCGGCTCAGCAGCCTGTTCAACACCAACTGATGACACTTGCAAGTGTTTAAGCATATGCTTTGAGTTTTTCCAGCCTAGTGCCACCAACATATATGTATGTGTGTTTCATGAGCCTTTAAGAAGTAGGCCTCGCTACTGCGTGGTCGCCTGAACCATGATCTTTACAACCCAGGTCTTCATTGCGCCATAGGCGCCTGAGCAGACCATGGTAACTTCTCTCTTTTCACCAACATATGCAGCTGCGGCAGCAACACTGATAGCGGGCTATGATGCATAACCAACAAGTATGAGATATTGTCAAGGCTGTTGTCAAGGCTGCGGACGCTTGCAGGCTGTGTAACTGACTCACTGACCGACCAACCATCCAACTGACCAACTAGATAGCTGGCTAGATAACCAACCAACTTCTACTGCACAATTCATCATGCAGGCCTCACCTCAGGTCGCTCCCAAGGTTGCAGGTACCCTGTACTCAGTGCCACACCACAGCGTTGCCCATACAGTGTGCGTGCCAGCGCGCCAAGGGCTGGTCGCAGTGCATCTTCTGAAACCATAAAGGTGTGGGAGATGCCCAGGCCAGGCACTTTGATGTAGTAGCGGCCCTGTTATCAGACCGATTTGGTTGGCGGGAAGAAACAGGATGGAAACAGGGTCAGGCACTGCGTAGCTCAGTACATGTGAATGCTTGGCAGTCAACAGTAGTTGGTGTAACAAAAGCAGTTGAGCAGTATAGCAGCTATTCGTTGTCTCTGTACCTGTTATGTTGAGCAGGACAATCGCTGTGCAAGCACAGGTATGGGTCTGTTGCTACACGCACAGCATGCACCTGCGCCCTGCATGTTGGCCTGTTGAACCAGAACCCACGCCTGCTGCAGACATGCAGCGCTCAGCGATGCTGCACTTTCTTTGCAACTGCACGTATGTTGCTCGACGTTCGTGTTGAATCAAGACATGCAGAACAGTGGCTAATCTAACCACACTTGTGAACCTTCAGATGGCCTTATGGCAGACCAAACTCACTGGTGTGTCAAGAGCAGAGAAGTCCAGATGCCAGGCCAGCTGCTTGTAATACTCATGCAGCTCCCCAGTGCCAAACAGTTGTGCAGTGCCTGAGAAGGCCACATCCTTGGTCACTGCATTGACCACTGTGAAGGGGCTGGTGTTGCCGTTGGGCAGCATAAGGGCTGCATGGATGTAGGGGGCTACTGCTGTGCTGGAGCCCAGCCATGCGCCTGCAATCGCCCTTTTAGGAGCTCCCAGGGGATAGCCAACCTGTGGTGTTTGAAAATCAGAGACGGAGCGTGTTGAAAGGGGGCCGTGCTTGCTTGCCTGAGTGCATGCATACATATGGGACAAGTCAAGCATTGATCAGTACCACATACATTGTCTATGATACATATGCCTGGCAGACTGGTGCCACTAATTGCACACTGTGCAATGAGCAGTCAGTGTACAAGGCGCTATGCTCAGCCATTAGCAAGATTGTCAATGAAACTCAGACAGCATATGCTGACAAGATGCATCTTGTCCACATGGAAGGGGGGGTGAAGACCATACACCACGGAACCCCCTGGGCCTACATGAAGTATAACACAATCACTCGCCCAACGGCTTACCTGATTCACATGGATGTTCTCATTCACAACTGCCTCCTCATCTACCAGCAGCAGCACAGTGGTATCTTCACCGAACGCTGCTGCCAAGGCTGTGATGCTGTATGTGCCCTTGGTCAGTCGTGAGGCTAGCCTTATTGACACATGGTGGCCCCATGAAATGGGGTTAGGGTAGTTGCTGCTGGCATCCAAAGCCATGAACAGCAGGCGAAAGCGATAGCTGACTCCCATAACGGAGACAAGTTCTGCAGGGAAGATACGAACGGGTACACTGTGTTGGGCATTTGCGGTGTCCAGGTGGGATCAAGGGGCATAGCAGAAGAATGGGTGTGGTACTTGTGCTTGCAGTCCGACACTCAAGCCTCTCACTTGCAAAGTGTAAGTCAAATCTACACTGCAGTGCGTGCACACCACTGTGCCTGTGTGAAGGCCACAAGCAGCTGCTGGCACTCTTTTGGGATTGGCTGCAGCAAATGCCCCAAAATGCCAGACGGAGCCTCGAGGAGCTCTGCAAACTGGGTAATGGATAACAGGTAGTCTACGCATGAGTGCTGCTATGAAAACAGTGTTGTACTGTCCCATACCGGATCAAGGCAGAGAGTCTGGGAGGTGCCCGCCTTCCTAGAAAAATCTCCCCCCCCCCTTATCATCACCCAGTCAGTGCATCACCCAGTCGGCCGTCAGACACTGACTGGCTACATGCATGCCACGCCTCAGCATCTAGAATGCTAATCAACCACTTGCCTGCACCCTCAACACGGTAATTTGTAATATCCAGCACTGCTTTTGTTGATGTTGGCTCCCTGGTGGTGCTGAAAGTGACCACGTTGCTGCTCTCATATGTGGCCCAGGGCTGCCCTGCTTTGGCCCTGCAGTGTTTTCGCAAAGCGTGGATAGTTGTTATTTGATGCTTATTGTGATTTAGTTACTACCAAAAGCACTTTTAATGTGGGCCCTGAAGGAGCTGTTGCTGTTGCTCTTGTTGCTGCCAGCAGGCTGCAGCTCAGGAACCAATCACCCCAAAATATCAATGGTGTAAGCGGTATTGCGGTAAGCATCCGTGTCTGGCTGATTGGTGGCCTCATGTGACATGCAAGTTGGAGAGCAGCAGCAGTGCAGTGCCATTCACACTGTGCTGATGTGCAAGCAACAGGCTGTGCGTGCCAGATGCTGCTACATATGCACAGTTTTTGATCATTATTTCATACCTGTCCTTGTCTGTAAGCTCGAGGGAGGGCCATGGAGTGGAGAGTGGCACAGCAGCTGACCTGTAACCAGGGAATGCGCAAAGTTACGTGGGTCTCGTGCATTGTAATCTTTGATTGCAGTCTGTCTATCATCACTCGCGAACCCAAGGCCCGCTGTTCACAGCCTTCACTGCGCTCCCGGATCCATGTGGACCGCATAGCCATGTCCAGATATTGCAGTGATTTTATGACTAGTCACATAATGTGTAAATAGCCCGCAGAGAGCAATGCTGCTGCTGTGCAACCAGTTGCGTGCATTGAGACCCCACCGGGAGTTCCAAAGCGCCAGCAGCAGCACCAACGCAGCTGCTAACCAATCCCCAGTAGATTTTTTCATACCAGCACGAGCAGCGCGCCCGTGCAGGCAAACCATTTGCACGACCAACACCAGTGAACACAGATTGTGCACAAAGACCAACGAACTGAAACGTTACGGATGAAACAAAAACTTGGCTCCAGACACGCTCTCTCCGGTATCAAGGAATGGGGAAAAGCCGGACACCCTTGTTTCACAAATATGAATATCATGAAGAACATCCGACCTGGTATGCCTGTGCATCACCTGCGTGCATGTTAGAATGTTTTTCATTTTCTCATTTCAAATTTATTACTCAAGCCCCTGCAGCGTTTATAGGCCCACGGAGAAAAAGCTGGATCGCAAGTTGCAGCATTATTCCCGGCACGTTATTGCCATCCACCCTTAGCCAACAACACAACTCAGCAATCAACATCATATGCATCCAGTTACAATACCCCCTGGTGTGGGCCGCCTGGTTAGGACCAGCTAGTACAGCTATACCGCGCTGCGGCAGTAGTACTGCCAATACACTGTGGGGGTGTAGCACAGCTACATACTGACTATAACCTGACTACGACACCATTTGGACGACTATAAAGCAACTATAAACCCACGAAGCTATAAAGTTACAGCTCAGCACTGTGGCTGCCTGGTACTGGCCATTTGCCCATGGGCAAATACGCACAACGTGTCTAAAGCTGCTGATTTTGGTTATTACCACCACCAAGACAGGCTGGTATGTTATTGTGATGAGTGTAAGACATGTACCCAACCACATGTCACATGCATGTGCGCGTATGCGCTACTTGCAGTCAGCAGGTTGGAGCAATGACATGGCACTGACACGCCGTCATTACTGTTTGCAGGGATGTGTACATGTAACACTGCTCATGCTGCATCAAGGCTATATATAGCCACAAGTATACTCAGCTACGTAGCTGGTGTATACACCACCTTTGCAACGCTATGCCAGCGCTGCCTGTGCTCGAGCACTGCAGCAACAGTTGCAAACAGTCTCATGATGTTACATGGTTCCATGATGTTACTCATCTGGCGCAAAAGCACGTACGCTTAAACTCTTGTCGCTTGAGAAACATCTTTACGGTGAGCACAGCGCCTGGGCGCCAGCTGTGTCAAGACCAATAGCGCAGGGCACAGCGCCTGACATCCAGCATGCTGGCCAAACAGCGGTCTGGCCACGCCGATCTTGATTTGAGTATGTATGGTCAGCAACATGCTGTCAACCACGCTGGAAGTCACCCAGCTGGGGAATGGCAGCGTGGTGGTTAGCATCAAAACTCTGCAGTTCTTCAGCCACGACGACTCTGCCTCGCTGACTGAACTGATCAAAGATGAGTTTGAGCTGCCCTTCGACGCACGGCTGAATTTCTGCTTCGAAGAGATGCCAAACGATCCAGACGATCCTTGCGTGTACAGAACAATCACACTTGCAGCGATCGTGGGCTGCCTCAAAGCTTACCTCGTGTCAGAGGACCCACTAAAGCTGTGGCGTCCGCCGGAGTATGGCAAGCCGCTGCTGGCATTCACAGTGATTGCTGCACCACCAGCACCATGCTGGCCAGCTGCTGCAGCACCTCTCCCCAGCACACCTGGGCTTGCTGTCAGTGCACTGACACGTGGCAGCAATAGCGCTGCTGCACACTCCGTAGCAGCAGGGAGCGCTGGCCAGGCCACATCTGGTTCAGCCCAGACTGCACCCGCCAACAAGGCTCGCAAGGGCAAGCAGAAGCAGCAGGCTTGGCAGGACTACATGAAAGAGCTGATCCTGCAGAACATTCCACGGGCCAGCAACGGCCAGTACTACCTGCCATCTCCTGCGTGCGCATGCATTCATGCAAGCTGACCGTCTTGGCGCTGTCTGCCCTTGCAGCTGTGAACCGCGTGAAGGACCTTGCACACGACTATGTGGTCAAGTGCGTGCTCATGAAGTACGATGTTGAGGAGAAGATCGTCAGGAAGTACAAGAATGAGTGAGCAGCTGTAGACAAAGGATAGGCGCCATGAGCAGCGCAGTTGAGGAGGGCATCCAGATCTGCAGCCAACCATTCATTACTCGAGCATGACGTCTGCCATCTGTGTCTTCTTGCAATGGCCCGCCAGCAGCAGCGCAGCGTCTTGAATTTAGCATGACAGACATATGCACACAGAGCATAAGATGGCTGGGTGTGTAGTGACACGCGTCGTGAGACGAGTGTTGTATGCCTGAATTTTTGCAGGCTGAACCATCACTGTTGCTGATGTTGTCCTGCAGCCGGCTGTCCACCGTCAACGGCCAGATCCGTAACAAGATCAGCGCCGGCACACAGACAGCAAGGGTGCTACGCTGAGCTCTCCGCAACCTGGTTGTAGTTTGAGGAGTGATTCTGGTAGTAACCCCTGCTGTGCAGCTGTGAGCTGTAGCAGTTTTGGCCAGATATGTTCATACGAAACATACATGCGTTACACGCCTCTGGGTGCTGACTGAGGGCAGTCAATCTACCTAAGGGGGGAGGTATGTAACGGCACAGTATAATAGATACTGTAGGGTCTAGAGAGAGAGCCGTGCCGTAGGTGAGACCTATAAAGGTTGAGACAAAAGTAATGGTAAATTTGGGTGTTTCACAGCAAGACTGGAACAGCAAACACATCAAACAATCACTAAATCTGAATCCCAGCCAGGGCAGCAATGTCATGCATGTCTACTTCGAGATCCTGGCTGCACAGCTGAAACTGTTCCCTCCATCATGGCCAGCACATCATAGAAACTGCCATCACCAGCAGCATGAAGATGGCCTGAAAATGTATCTTTTTGCATGCAAAAGACACACAGCAACTGCAAGAGCAGGCAGCTTGCCAACTATCCTGAGCAGCCCCATCCTGGAACCTATGAATGATGT
>CADDIJ020001806.1:0-44887 GCA_902809745.2 Tetradesmus lagerheimii | reverse complement strand
CTGAGAGCATGTGAATGCTTTGCAGTGCTTTCAATGCTCCATGATGGAGGTGTCAGGTGGTAATTGGCCAGGTTGCTGTAGATACTGCATGCGTGCTGCCACAAGAAATGTGCTTCTGCCTGCGCAGGTACAGCAACAGCACCTGATGCTATGTGCTTCTGCTTGCGCAGGTACAGCAACAGCACCTGATGCTGCATTCATGAGCAAGTACCACAACCCGTCAGAGTACAGCAAACGATACACCCTGTCGGGTGAAGCCAAACTGATGCTGGAGCTGCTGGGCACTGACATCCTGCCTGCTGATTTCTGGGTTTGGTATCTTCAGCGGGTGGGGCGCAGTGAACTGACCAACAGCTTTGCCACATATGTTGCGGCCTACATAGCAGCATATGGAAACCGTCTGCCCTATCTCAGGGATGGTGCGGGCAGGGCAATGGCCACTGTGACATTTGTGAGGAGCATGCTCGGCTGGTAAGTGTCTGTTGGGGGGTTGATGTTGGGTATGTGAGACTGTTTGCTGTATAGAAAAAGTGTGTGGGCATGGAATGCTGCAGTTGCTGGGCGATTCTGTGTTGCATGGTGCAATGCTGTTTGTTGGTTCATGCCATCAGATAATGTTGTGTTGCTGCTGCCTGCCTGCTCTTGCACAGGTCGCCTGCAACAGCAAACAAGGATATCTGCAGCCAGCTGACAGAGGCCCAGCAGGCTGCCATCAAGAAGGCTGTGGAGATGGGCCAGCAGTTTGCTGCAAACCCCACCACTCCTGTGATTTGGGAGCATTTGACCAGCGTGGTAAAGCAGGTAAATGTGCAGCTGTGTGTGGTTGTTTGCCAGCTGAGCTGATTGTCTGGTGTGACGTAGTCTGGCCACTTTTGCAGATAGCAGGCTGACCTGACTGGTGGAGCTGTGCGCTGCACAATCTCAACTGATTAGGAGTGTCACCATAGTCTCCTTGCTGAGCTTCTTCTGCAACTGCCTTGCTGCTTGCTGATGACCACAGGAGGGGTCCCTGGCTGGCATGCTGCGCCGTGTCACTGTGCCGCTGCTGCACCATTACGTGCTGCCAGCATTTGAGGCCGGGCCTGACCTGACTTGGCTGTGCATGACACCTACTGAGGCACTGGCTTACCGGACCAAGCAGCTGCAGACTATTAGCTCAGCGGTCGAGGCCCTGTATGGCCCTCAGCCCCAGCCACCAGCGAGGCTCGTGCTACTACAGAACACTGTAGGTTTCTGGGCTGGCAGCAACACATCCCCAGCCTTCAGCCTTAATGGATGATTGATTTGGCTGACGGCCCAGAACCAGACAGGGTGCAGAATGGCACTGATCCTAGTGTGTATCAGGTCCCTGTATGTACAAGGAGTTGTTCTGCATGCAAGCCCATTGTGGGAGCGGTCTGTTCTGCTGCCTGTAGATAGTGAAACAGCTGGAGGTCGTGGGACTTTGGTCAAGCATGTGGCGAAAGTTGTTCAATGTTGCTGCTTTGCCCTTTTTTCTGTCCTTGCAGATAGACCTCTTGTGTGCTGATGTGGACAACATCAAGCTTTCCCTAGCATTCCCACAGGAACGCACAAATGCCTGTGTGGGCTCAGCAACAGCAGCAGTACTCTCTGGGCTGCACAGTGCTGCCGCAGTAGCAGCAGCCACGGCACGTGGGGATGATGCAGCGGCTAGCAGAGCTGCGATAGCAGCTGCAGCCTCCGCTCAGGCAGCAGCACAGCACGCTCAGCAGCTACAGCTTGATGCAAGTGATATGCTGCTCTGTTTGGTGGACAGGCATCAGTAGAAGCAGAAGCAGAGGCATCTGGTGACCTAGCTGGACCTTCTGACACCCAGCCAACAGCAGCAGCCGCCAGAACTGTTAGTTCATCACTCCCCATTACTGCGCTGGCAGATTACCACAGCACAACACCACCACCAACCTCAGCAGCTGCTGCCATCCACTCAGCAGCACCCAGCAGCGCAGGCACATCTTTGCAGCTAGCAGCGGCTGGTGCAGAGGTGGCCACTGAGCTAGCACAGGTCCCAACCAGTCCGCTGCTGCGCCGTGGAGCAGGCCTGCTGGTACTGTTCCAAAACAACTGGGGCGGCAAGGCTGAGCTGCTGCAGGCTGGCAGGGCTCTGGTTGCTGGAAAGACCTTTACCCACAGCAGTGTGCTGCAACTAATGTCAGAGCAGGGCTTACTGCTGCGGGCAGGTTCTGAGCAGTCTGTGTCAGTGCGCGTGGCTGCTGAATATCTGCAGCCTTCAACACCACTCACTGGCAACTGGTCCAAGTCGTGCTTTACCATCAGCATCCACCCTGGAGTCAACCTTCTGCTGCACAGCCCTGCAACACACACCTGGCGCCGCAAGTTCACAGTCAAATGTAGTGCTGCTGCCGGCTATGCCTCACTGTTTCCTGGCCTGTCACAACAGAACATCGCAACAGCTCTAGGTGAGCAGAGGAGTTAAGCGGGCATTTATTGTGTCTATGTCAGGTATATCCTTGCCTTGTGAATTGTACTTAACAAGTATTTCCAGGAAAGCGAGCAAGTACTTGTTGTTGGGGTGGTGTTTGAAAAGTTTGTAAAGCTTGGCTGCGTTTGTGGGCTCATCCTTTAGCAGTTCATAGAAGTCAATGCCCAACCGTGAAAGTGTGAACTCCAGTTTTCCTCGTAAATCAGCACGTGTTGGCTTGGGCCGCCTCGGCTGTCTTTGTGGCTGGCCCACAGGTTGCTGTGAGGTAGAGGGTGTTGGTGTTTGTGGCAGTGTTGGCACAGTGGAAGCAGGCTTGCACTCATACACACTTTGGATATTTCTATATATGTAGCAGAGGGCCTGGGCGATAGCGTCTGCCATATCACTGCGCTGTGATGTTGGCTTTGTCTCCCATTCTGAGAGGTTGTGATCCCTTAAAGCAAACTGGTTGCCTGGTGTGGCACTGCTCAACAGCAGTGTGACTGCATTCACAACATTTTGTTTTCGCTGCCACCTGCTATCCTGTCTCCAACCGTGTATACCAAGAAATGGATACCTCTGAGTGGCATGTATTGTTTTAACCTCGATACCTCGTTGCACATAATACATTGCAATACAAGACTCGAGCTGCAAGGGAAACACCAACCCTTGTCGCTTTGCTTCAGGGTCATTTTGATAAAGATTGAAATGCTGTTCAATCAACACAAAATATGGCCGGCCATTGAGCAGAGTGTTCGTGAGATGAGTGATTTCATTTAAATGCCGTTTGACTGGTACAACATCATGAATCACGTATTGGTGCTGATCCAGTAGTGGCTTGTTTGTCACAAACATAATTCTTTGAGCAGATGGCGAGCCATCAAAAAGGCAAATGCCGCAGTTCTGACTGCCAACATCAAAGCTTAAGCACACCTGTTCCAACGGCTGTGGGGCAGGTCTCAACATTCACTACTACTGTACTGGTTGATCTGATAATATTCTTGTGTGCTGTCTGCTGCAGGCCGGCTGGAGTATGAGCCCCATAGGCCTGTCCGCAGTTGTGCTGAGCTGACCAATGCAGCCAATAAAGCACTGCTCCAGGTCCCAGCTGCACGCAGCGGGAGTGCAGGGGCATCATTGCAGCAGCAGCAACACGCACCTGCAGTGCAAGCAGCAGCTTCACCAGTGCAAACAAGCAGCGAGCCACCAACAGGAGGGGGCGAGCTAGCAGCAGCACAGACGGCTGTGAATGAGCTAGCACTCAGCATGAGTGGAGCTGAAGCGGATGCAGCCTACGCATCAGCATGTGTTGCTACAGCGGTTCTGCTCAGGCGCAGCAATGCACCAGCAAGCAGCAACATTGCTGCAGCAGTGCGGTCAGGTCTACTGGAGATGTATCAGGTAGTGGATGCAGGCAATGCACCTCCTGTTGCAGTACTGAAGCAGCTGTTAGCCCAGCTGCGCGAGGTAGCTGCTGGCTGCAGCAACTGCATTGTAGTAGACCTGCCAGCAAAGGCTACAGGGGCTGAGAGCCTGCAGCAGGTTGCCAGCAGCAGCAACAAGAGGCAGAATGTTGCTGCTGTAGCAAGCAGCAGCAAAAATCCAAAGCAGCCACCACTGCAGCAGCGTGCTCCACCCGATGATGCAGACCAGCGACCTGGCCTTTGGCTGACAGGTGGATTCTATGCACAGCTGGGTGATACGGTGATTCAGCAGGTGAAGGCGGCAGATAAGGACCCATGCACCTTCAATGTCTACAGCAGTGAGGGTGAGGTGGCCTCTGCGTGGGTGTGGAGGCTAGAGGCCTTCACAGATGACAGTGTCACTGGCCGCTTCTACTTCAACCAGCAGCGCAGCTTGCACATGCCGCTGAGCTTTCAGCGCAGGGTGCAGAAGCTGCCACGGCCTGCTGGAGTGGCAGGCGTGGTGTGTACCCTAGAACCTGACAAGCAGGGGAATCTATCAGAGGTTGTGCAGCAACTAGATGCATCCGTCGTTGCAGAGGTACAGGAGCTGCTGTTTGATGATGTGGATATCGGTGGCGAGTCAGAATAGGGGTCTGTGCAATGTCACTAGCATATGGTGTGCAGTTGAGGTGTTGTTGCAGGCCTCAGGCTAGTAGGTGCCAGCAGTGTGCACTGCATGATGACTGCAGTGTTTTCTTGCTGTTCAACAGGAGTCCTGTACAGCGTTTGGTGTTTTGTGCAGGCATTCTTGTGTTGATTGCAAATGAGCTCGGGCCCACTCCCCCACATGGGGCAAGGGGGAGGCTGCTGAATGTTCATTCAAGGTTTGTACTGTAACTGGTGACCTGCTGTTTGGGAATGTGATCAGACAGCATGAATTTATAATGCGTTGAAATACATCTTCCAGCATTTGGTTTGTAACCATGTCTTCAGACTGGCGTGGCACCCTTACATGATTGTACAGCAACTTGCTTGTAGCAGCCAGCAACATACATACCGTTATTTTACCGTATTCCATTGGTAAAAGAGGTTTCAAAGCCGTGAAACGAAACGTAAGGCATGAGCACGGCTGCGAGTGCTATGCAGGAGCTGTCACACGTGTGAGTGCAGTTTTGCCTGTTCCAGAGACGCACGCTCACGCTGGTAGGACCTATGCAAGCTATTTTAAGTCCATGTTCAATCGTTGTTTTCAAGATTTCAAACATGTCATACTAATTGCTGCATACGAGCTTCACATGAGTTTGCAGAAGTTTCACAGAATTTCAAGAAGTTTCAGCCTTTGAAAAAGTTTCAGCCTAAAAGCTGCATATCAACTTATGATGTATGCAGGTAGCTGAAAGAAGCAACAGAAGCGTGTTTCTTGCTGAGATCACCACAAATTGGCAGTAGCCAGGATGCACTGCCTGGCCCACCTATGGTTGGCAATTTCAGGCAGTGATGGTCACTGCACTTGGCAAATCAATAACAGCACCCACCCCCAGAATTATGCTGCTGCCTGTGCAACCTGTTTGGTGGGAGCGCTTGATGAGCCAGCACTGCTATTGAGAAACGGCTGGTGCAGCCAACTCCATGAGCACAGCAGCCAGCTAATTTGTGCTAGTCCCAAGCATTGTTACACCAAGCCTTGGCCCAATGGGCACCATCATCTGTAGGAACAGTCTAAACCCCCAAAGACTGCATATGTCAAGCAACCAGGCTGAGGGACACTGCACATGAAAGCTGGTTGCCCATAACAGCTCAGCCTGTGCAACGGCTGCCCCAGACACATAAGTGCAACACTACAATCGTGCACTGTAAGATGCCATGTGCACACAACTCACATGCTATGGCCACTGCGCATGGCGATGAACGTACCCTATGGTTCAGACTCTGACGACTGGCAGTCTCGCACTGCACACATCTTGTGCGCTGCCCACATCAAGTCGATCAGCTTTTCCCACCCCTCACTCGTCACATCAGCCTTGTTGACTGCCACAAAGCAGCTAGTGCTGCGCCTGCTCTCCAGCCACGCCCCCCACTCCTCCGCACCCTTTTGTGCATCAGGCGTAGTAGCACCCTGTAGCTTGCCAGCCAGCGCAGCTGTGCGGTACAGCCCAGCAATCCGCATCATGCCCGAGTCAGTCAGGAATTCAGTGGGCACGTAGCTCAGCCCGTGCTTTATTGCAACACCCTCAAACTCCTCCTGAACAAATGACAGGCAGCAGGCAGGCACAGGCACACATGGCAGGCAAGCAGCAAGCATGCAGTGTTGGTTAGCTCAGGGCTGCATGCACACATAAAGCTTTTATGCCCAATGCCATTCACACACACAATGGTTGTCATGACAGTGTCATACCAAGTACACCAAAGTTGGCGTGATTAGGCCACTGGCACTGTGTGATATACAAACTTGCCCATCTCTCTGGGAGAGATGTGTGGCTCCACACTCCATATCCCCACTAAACATTATACATGTATCGCTGAAAGCACCAGCTCGCTTGTCACATTAGTGACAAAGTGCCTGACTACATGACACGGCAGTTGAACCTGCATGGGACATCATGGGTGAGGCTCACCTTGGTGCGGCAAACGGGCAAGCATGACCTGTGGCGTGAGGAGATCCCTGGCACGATGCTGGTCTTCATGCACAGATCAGCTATACCAGTCTTCCTCTGCAACCAGCAGCAACAAAACAACACAACACAACACACCAGCAACGGCGAGTGTGATGCCTTCTGCAAGCAAGTGCCAAATGACAGTCTGCTATGATACTCATTCAGCAGTTCGGCTTCTCTTTTCACAAATGAGCGTAGAAGCACCACAGAGATGCAACACTGCATAGATGCCTTGTGCACAGGCCGCATGCAAATTGGCAGATCGCCAGCAGCCGTGTCAGTGTCACTGAGCAATATGTGAGTAACATGCATGTGCAACAGCACATGCCATTCACAATTTGCCAATCAACAACTCACCTCCACCTCTGAGATGTTAGGCAGCTCGCTCTCTGCATAGCTGCCATCTGCCTTGGGCTTCTTGGTGCTTGCTGCTCCATCCATGCCCTGTGGCAAGAGGCAGGGCAGAAACACCCAAAACAACGTTGGTTATGCAGCGCCACTGTGACATCATGCAGTTACCATCGGGCAAATTGCAGCCTGCAATCATTGCCGTCAGTGACGGTCACAACAGCCTACAAGCTGAAATTGACATAGGCTGCAGTGGTCTTATAATAACAACCTCAGAGCTATCAAGCAGGAATGACCTTGCTGCCAGCAGACTCCGTGTTCCAGTGACTGGTTCAACCACACACCCACGCATGAAAAAGTGTTGCAAGCAACAGATGCCACCAATCCAGCCGGCTGCCAGGTCGAGGGCAATGATTGGCTCACCTCATCTCCCGTTGCACGGCGCTTAAATGACTGACCCTGGTCACCTGAGCCACAGCCTGTGTCATCTCCAGACCCCTGCAGGCCATAACGACATACCCATCACTGCAAAACCACGCCATGTGGTGATGTGTCTGATACCGGCATGATCATCATGCCATCATGGTGGACCACTGCCACCATGGCAGAATGGCACACATCACCCATACAATGCACTGCTCATCAAGAAGCAAGCACAAGAGCAGGATAACAACGCAACAACAAACATGCATGTATATGCAATGAAACAGAGGCAATCGCTCACCTCCCCTGGGGCGGGCAGTGCTGGCAGCGGCTCTACAGCAGCTAGGGCCTGCACACAAGCACAAAGCAGCAACATGTCCATCACTCTCCAGAGCTACACCTGGGGTGAGAAGCATGACGTGCAATGAGCAACCAACCATTTGCGCTCAGCTGATGAACTTTCACATGGCCTGTATAACCAAGTTGTGCATGCCTTTGCATTTTTGTTGCGACAGATACAATGCCAGAGGCGCGATGTAGCAAGCGGTGCAAACAAGAGGTGTGCTTGTGGCAGGCAGAACCACCAACTCATGGCTGCTCATGGCCCTTTCTGCTGCCAGCATCCTGCTGCCTCCCGGAGGCACTGGCAGTGCAACTAGAAACACTCACCTTGACAGCCTCAAAAGCCTGGCGCTGGGGGTCAGTGACAACGGCACCAGATAGCAGCACCACATTGCTTAGGAGCTGCCTGCCAGCCAGCCAGGCCTCGGCTGCCCTCTCCAACACCTTACAGGCCTCAGGGCACACTGCCTCGTTCAGGCTGGCCGCTTGCTTGAGCAGTTTGGCGGCCTTGGAACTCTCGCTCTCGTCCTCGTCAGCACTCATGTTGGCGGGAACTGCTGCTGTCACAGGGCCTCGCTCAAGGGCGTTCAGGGCAGCTTTGCGCTCTGCTTCTTCATCACGCTCATCTAGGGCCCTTGCCGCTTTCACGCCGCTCACGACGTCCTGATGGAACTCTTTGAGGGCCTTGTTCTCATGGGGCCAGCCCGCGTTGTAGTGCACCTGCAGCTTGCTGGCGTAGCCTGACTGCAACGTTCGGAGATTGGGATGCTTTATGCCCAAGGCTATAAGCTGCTTGCTGTGATTTTTATCAGAGCAGCACGCCACACCGCTTTTCAGCCCTTCCGGGTCGATGGGTTTGCCGCATTCTTTGCTCGTAGAGGTTGCAACAAAGGAGCAGGTGCCTTTCAAGTGTTGTGGCATGTGGGCATGCAAAGGAGAATGGTTGCTGTGACTTTGCTTATTGCAAGTTGGTTGTTGTTTCGCATGCAAGCATACACCGATCAAGGATAAAGACAAAAATAAACTAGACCGCTGTTTGGTTAAGACAGATAGCAAGCTGGCACAACGTGGTGGGAAATGTCACGAATCCCGCAAAATCCTGGAAATTTTCTGAAATTTCTTGAAGCCCCTGGCAAACCTGGGAATGCCTATAGCGCGCTTTGATGTGTAATTTGCAGTATAAGAGTATTAGCTACGCTGCACCTTGTAGAAGGGGGACCTGGAGCACGCCAGAAGCGGACGCAAATCTCAGCCACGTTTTTACAAATATGTTTTGGTTACTTAATTTTATCGTTAATCAACCTGTAGAAGTTCGATCACACCGTAGGAAAGCACTGCATGCAAGTGCTAATCATGCAGGCCAGCAGCACAGAAGAGAAGCACACTGGCCATGGTTAGGTGGGAAAAGACATGCCCCAGCAAGAATGGCAGGTTTTTACGCAGATTATTGCACCCATCTGTGACATAAGAGACATTTGCGTGCTCTAGGAGGCATCAAGTTGCCCAAATAGTGGCACTAGCCATAGCAACGGTGTGATCAACCTGAATCAACTGTTGCCCTCAAAGCAGACAGCCCCGAAACAGAGCAACATGGCTGTTTGAAAACAACTGAAACGATAGCCTGCATGGCACACCTCACTGCTGCACCCCCACCCACAGGCCAGGTCAACCAGCTGAGCCAGCAAGAGCTTTTTCTGCTTCTGTTGACCTGTGTCACATGTAACAGTTCCTGCATTCCGCTGGAGCTAGTGCTATTGCGCTGACACCAAACAGAACAGCCCCTGTGTGTATAAGCAGTCACTGCTGGTATGCAGTACTTGTGATGTAAGTGCCTTCACAACACAATTCTCCAATATTATGCAATTCTCTGTTAAGGCCTGTCAACACAATTAACATGGGTTGATCGATCAACGCATGTTGATTGATGCCAGGTGTCCACCGCATACCCCACACACATGAAAGCTTAGATAGGCAAACCAAGAGAGACTCAGTGACTCACTGTGATAGTGTTTCAACTGAAACAACAGCTGAAAATGCATGCATTATGCGCATGAGCACGTGTGCTGTCCAAAACCGTTTGGCAGCAGCAAGGCACGTGCAAATGCAAATGAGCATGCAATGCTTCCTTAGACACAGCATACTGCTGAGGGTGCCTGCAGCGATGCTGCCAGCACGACAGCAGTGATGCTCGCTGCACATTCCATTGTTTAACAACTCCACACGGCATTAATGTCAGATATCTAAAAAAACTGGGACGTATGTGACAAGGTACCACCGTGTCACACAGTGAGTGAGGGCGACTGTCCCTGAGGGCAACTGTGCAAAATGGCTGCACAAGCAACAACACAGAGATGCATGTAGTGACGTGAAGGATGGTACTACCATAGTATAGGATAGTATCAGTGCCCCAGATGATGATGCCTTCCTTTATTTATATGAGTCATGCAGCATGCATAAGCAAGTATGAGTCAAAAGAAGTGCATTTGGCGGCATGGAATTGGAACCTGAGTGTAGCATGGCTTGACGGTCAAATACTCATGCACCACTGCTTTATCATCAACCGGGTAACACTGTTGCAGATAACAGGAAGCCTTGGCAAAGAGAGCAAAAGAGAAGGTCACCACTTGGCAGGTCAACTGGTGCCTTCCAGCATGTAACTGCAACCCATACTAAACCGCAGTGGACTGGCAGAAGCTCAAAAACACGCTGAGCGTTGCTCCGCATATGCTTGCACAAGGGCATTCATAGACATTCATAGGTACACCAAGCACCCTGCACCAACCTTCCTGCTAACCCTCCCGGAGGCCATGATGGCCAACCAACCATTGGCCAATAGCTGCACCCACTCCAACAATGCAGCATGCACAAGAAATTATTCACAAAAGTTCATGGTATACCAAACACACTGCACCAAACTTGCTGCTAACCCTCCAACAGCTGCACCCACTTCAACAGCTGCACAGCAACACAACAAACGGCATTCGTTACAAAGCAAACAGCGCCAAGCTTTATTGTTGCAAAAGCATGACACACACAATTTGTTTTTAGAGAGAAGTTTAACGTGGATACAGCCACCGTTCTTAGAACATTATTATGCACTACGGGATCACACCTCACAAAGTTCAAAGCATCGACAGGAGTCATCATTCAAACCATGCCCAAGGGCAGTAAATCTGCAGAACCATCACTCAAATTGTATAGTACCGGTGGTTATTGGGACACACAAGTGCGTCCCACACCATATAGCAGCAACATATACGCAGGCATGTAGCCGACAGAAACAGCAGATATTGAGAGAATGTAATCCAGAACTGGGCAGCAGAGTGGTGCACACAATGCACTCGTAACGCTACATGCACAGTGCACCAAGGCCATTGACAGCTCATGAGCAATCCTGCTGCTCCTTCACCCAAACCTCTCCACCAAAGTACTGCCCCGAACGCATGCCGTCGCCTTCATAGAATTCGCAGGTATCCAACGCAATCACCGTGTAGCCGGGCCAGTCATTGTGAATCTGCTTCAAATCCTTTGCATCCTTGACAAGCAGGGTAAAGCCAAGCAGCTGGCTCAACAGCACATCAGGCAGGCTGGGCTGGCCTTCCAGTGCAGCTGGCCAGCCGGGTGGCAGTGGATGAACTGCTTGCACAGTGTCTAGCACATAAAACAGCTTGCCAGCGGCTGCGAGGCGCTTCACGTGCTTGTTGTGGTGCTGCACCAGGTTGGGCCGTGGAGGCATGTTGTTGACCTTGAGCTTATCCAAGCTGATGATGTCACGCCTGCATAAAGAAGGAGAAATGGAAAGCGAAACAGAAGTACCATGTTTTTCAGCTAAATGTTTTGATAACAGCAGCCACTAGTGAGTGCACACCAGGCATGGTGACTGCCACTTGGTTGGGCACTACAGCAATTGAAATTCAGGGTGTAGACGGTTAATGGAGCAGCGTGTGCTGAAACATCATACAGCTGCTTTGGAGAAGCTACGCACCATGCAACTGCCCCTTGAAAAACCACAATGCAGGCTGCTGTGCTGTCACTGTAGCCGACAGGTCTGCTCACTGACCCTGCTAGCAAAACATGTTGCAAAATGGGGAGGTGTGACATCACACAGACCCCTTGAACCCCTACCCCCCACCGCAGCCCGAATACTTACCTCTCAGCCTTCAGCTGCTGCTTCAATTGCTCGCTCAGGTCACCCTTGCTGACCACAATGCAGTACGAGCGCAGCTGCTTGTACCGCTCAGACAGGACAACTATCAGGTTGTGTCCCAGTTCTGCCACCAGGCCTGGCCTGATTCGCAGAAAGTTCTCCACGCTGCCAAACACCACAGATCTACTGCGTTCAGCTGCTAGTGCTGCCGCATCATCATCAGCACCCCCAGCAGCTACAGCAAAGGGAGATCCAGGCACAGCAGCGGGGGCAAGTGGCAGCCCTGGCTGCAGCAGCAGCTGCCGCTGCTGATCACTCTCGGTTCCTGTGTCACGGTGCAGTGACTCAAATGCTAAGCGCTTGTGAGGCACCTGGCCAAACTCTGCATCTAACATGTCCTCACGGCCAGTGTAACTGCGCCGTGCACGTGGCATGCTGGTACAGGGTGGGTGCTGAACAATGCCAAGCTCATCCAGTGACTGCTGCTGCTCCTCATCCTCCTCCAGGGCAAACGCCTGCTGTGCTGGCTCAATCCGCACTGCATCTGCCTCCACATCGGTCTGGACAGCAGCATGCACATGGCCACGCTGCTGCACTACTGCAGCAGCACCAACCTCTGCAGCAGGCATGCTCAGCTGCCCCCCTGGCACCTGTCCTCCCTGCAGTCAGCAGCAGAAACAGGAATGAATGGTTTTGGCAAGGGCAAGGGGAGCCATGACGCTCAACGGCAGCACAGCAGCCAAGTGTGCAAACGTTGCTGAGCAACAAGACAAGAGCCATCAACTGCGCTGCTTCAAGCATCCTGTCCTGCTGAAACATCATAACAAGCTAATAATTCTCCAATTTCAGTAAACCTGCGCGCTGGTACCCACCTCTGGTGTGCATGCATTGCCAAATACTGCCAAAGCCAGCTGCCGCAGCTGCTGCAAGCCACCAGCAGCCACCTGCAGTGCAAAAAGTCAGGCTGTGGGTAATTGCTTTGCCTAATCAACTGGGCAAACGCTCAAGCATGTAGGCAACACTTCCCCACATATAGCGAGGTTGAGCTGTATGCCAGCACACAAAAGGAGTACACAGTATGTTCCAAGCTGACCAAAAATGCCATGCACGTACGTCACAAATGCACCGCTGCACAAACTGTCAGCTCACAACTCACCTTGTCCAGCTCAGCATGCAGGTTTGACAGGTTCCAAGCCTTTGGCTGACGCCCTTAACACAACAATATCAAAGCTGAAAAAACAGTGTGTGGTGGTGTGTGACACACCATCAGCATGTGGCTGATGCTTGGAAATTTGTACAGTCAACCATGCAATGCGGTTGATGTACATCAATTGTAACCTGACTTAAGGCCAAGAAACCCATATACCGTATGGCAAGCTTAGCCCAACAACAAGCTGCTCCCAAAGCACTGACAGCACTACAAGTGGCCGCTTGCTATCGCCAGTTGACCGACCAGCAGTGCATAAACAAACTGAAAACCCAGATACAGGCACTCTCGGAGACTCATTCTGAAAGCGCAATCAATACCTATCTATCGTCACTCAACGGGCTGGCAGCCGGGCTTGCAAACCTCTCCAACAGAGATCGATCTCTTGATATCAAGCAGCCAGCCTTGGAGAGATCCTCCTCAGACCGTTGCAGGTCAATGCTCCATCACTGATGACCAGAATGTTCCCAGACCATAACAAACGCGAAAAAGTGACCTCAATGTTGTGTACACTGATTCACCGCCAAGTGCCTGAGCCATCCGACACTGACCGCAAAACAGTACTTGATGCGTGGCGGTCAATCACCAAAGAAGCAAAAGCAGCATACAACCAACAGCGCAAATCCAGTGGGGGATACGGTGGCAACCTAAGCAAGCTGCCGTCAATGGATGATGTTCGGTCACTGATCGCCTCCCTGCCTCGGGGTGATACACGGGGGGACAGAAATCGCATGGCACTGATGTTGTACACACAGCTGGCTTGGAAAGAGCCGTACAGGTTCTGCTCACCGATGCTTAATTTTGGCGCTGTACGTGTGTACACACTTGCAAACTGGAAACAGCTGTTTCCAGCAGCAGCAGCGGCAGCAGCGACAAACTGGTCTGTGGCGGTGCACGTGAAGCATTTAATGCATCGCAAAGAAGTCGGGAGTAGATCATAGCCAGTGTTTGAGGTGCAGTGCTGTGTGCTGTAGCAATCTGATGGCATGTCATGATCAACATGTGTCATATGACATAGCTACTGGAAGATTGATTTCAGATCACCTGCTTGAATATTTGAATCTTTGAATCCTGGTCAGAGAAGAGCTGCCATGTGGGGCCACGGAAAACAACAAAAAGTATTTTTTCAATCCACCATAGAAATCTTCCTAAGATTCAAATATTCAAAGAGGTCATTTAAAACCGGGTTTCCCTTTGGTTTGTAGATATCTGCACAAAATTGGCAAAGGTTCCGAACCTTTCTTCTTGAGTCAAGAAGACTCAAAAAATTCAAGGGGCTGCCAAACATGCTCATGAATTTTCTTTTAAACCCATGGCTTAAATGTCAGCTTGTTGCAGCAAAGCCTGGTGAGCACAACCCTATTTCACATCTGCATGGTGACAAACCATGCCCTCTGTTGCGCCTGCTGCTGATAATGGTTGCCTTGCAGAGACATCATGCTAGCCAGTTGGCCTTGCCAACTGGTCCCACCTGTCACGCCTTGTCGGCGGGTCCTTTGGCAACTAAGGTCTTCTATAGCGATTCGACGTAGGCCGTAGTTGTATAGAAGGCTCAGTTAGTTACCAAGGGAAGGCTTCACACAATAGACGAGGCTACGAGGACTTGAAAGGACTGATGGAAAGACTTCTTAAGTGAATACTTCTTCCTGTTGAGTGAGGAGAGGCCCCCTCTATTTATAGCCTTGGCGAAAACCTACAACGCCTCCTCAACTGCCTACAATTGGAACATTCTGGACCAAGGAAGCTTCTAGACAATCCTAGAACATACTACTTCCGGAAACATCTACATCCTTCCGGAGACTTCTAGAACTTCGGGAACATCTGGAACCTTCTGGAAACATCCAGAAACTTCCGGTTCCTTCAACCTTACATCATGCCCCCTCCCCAAGGAGCAACGTCCTCGTTGCTTACCCATCAGCCACGTCGACGCACTTGCCTGCGTGTGCTGCGGGTAGCCACCTCCTGCTCTGGGGTTGCATGATGAGAGGCTTCATACTCATCTATTAAGCTCTGCTCAATGTTGCTTGCTGGCTCCCATGAATCATCCTCTGGGCCACAATTGAGCCAACGGACCAAGTACTTGATAATCCAGCGCCGGCCGACTCGCTCACGCCGCTTGTCAAGGAGCTTGTCTACCAGCCACTGGTCGTCATCAGGGTACACGAGCACGGGTGCAGAGTGTCCTTTGTGGTCAGGGAACTGCGCATCTTCCTTCCATGGCCGGAGTAAGCTGATGTGGAATACAGGGTGAATCTTGAGAGAAGCAGGAAGCTTCAGCTTGTAGGCCACCGGATTGATGACCTTCTCCACCGTGAAGGGGCCAATGAAGCGAGCTGCGAGCTTCTTGCTCATCGTGGATGGTAAATTGAGGTTGATTGTGGACAGCTTCACCTTGTCTCCGACTTGAACAGGTAGTGTTGTCGCTCCTTGTTGGCTGCGCGCGCTTGGCGCTCATGGGACTCCCGAAGCTTGGCCTTGGCATGCTCAATTGCGTCCGTCATTTCCTGAGCACGCATCTGCGCTGCTGGCACGATCACATCTGCCAAATCAATAGGTGAGGACACATTCTGACCATACGCCAAATAGAAAGGCGTGTAGCCCGTAGAAGGACTGACTGAATCATTGATAGCAAACTCCGCCAAATCTAGGTAATCATCCCAATCATCCTGGCGAGGTGAAACAAAGTGGCGTAACACCTCTTCCAAGGTGCGGTTCGCACGCTCACTCTGGCCATCAGTCTGCGGGTGAAAAGCTGTAGAAAACCGCAGCTCAGTGCCAAGAGCTTTGAACAATGCCTGCCAAAAGTGGCTCAGAAACCGCCGATCCCTGTCAGAGATAATGACACGAGGCAAACCATGGTGCTTATACCATGTACGCACAAATACGTTGGCGATCGCCTCCGCTCCTGCAGTCTTAGTGGTGGGTGCAAAGTGGACCATCTTTGTCAGGCGATCCACAAAGGTCACCACCGCATCATGCCCCTCCTTGGTAACAGGCAGATCTGTGATCAAATCCATGGTAATCTGCTCCCATTTTGCCGTAGGCACAGGTAAAGGCTGCAGAAGACCAAGAGGTCGCTGCATCACAGGCTTATTGCGCTGACATGAAGGACATGCCACAACATAAGAATAGACAGAACGGCTCATGTGCGGCCACCAAAATCTCCTGGCCACACGTTGCAGGGTCTTGGTGTGGCCAAGATGTCCTGCACTTGGACAGTCATGGCACTCGGCAATAATGCGCTTCCTGAGCTCGGGAATTGCTGGGATAGCCACGCGATCCTGGAAGTACCACAACCCATCATGCATCCACAGACCTGGCATCACGTCATCATAGTAGTGATCCTTCTCATATCCAGCCTGAATCTCCTCTTTCAAGTTGCTAGGCACAGATGCCGTAGCAAGCTCAATTGAGGCGAGATCCGGGCGCCGTGACAGAGGATCTGACAAATTCTTAGCTCCCTCCTTGTAAGCAATCTCCGTACCACTGTAGTACGACTCGATCCACTGACTCCACTTGGCCTGTCGTCGAGAAAGATCATGCTTCTTGTTGAACCAAGTATGATTCAGGTGATCAGAGTTGACCTTGAAGGGAACTCCTTCCAGATAGCAACGCCACTGCTGTAGAGCGTAGTAGATTGCAAGCATCTCCCGATCTCCAGTGGGGTAGTTGCGCTCTGTTGGCGAGAGCTTCCGTGACAGATAAGCCACGGGTTGCAAGCCCTTGCCCTGATTTTGAAGTAGTACCGCTCCAAGCGCAAACTTGGAGGCGTCGGTGTAGACCTCATAAGGCAAGCTCGGATCAGGCGTCACCAGTACAGGTGCGGACACCAATGCCTTCTTGAGCTCGTCGAAGGCCCGACCTTCTACATCATCCCGCCAGTGCCACTTGATGCTCTCCTTGGTGAGCTCCGTCAACGGGTACGCCTTTTGAGCATAGTGCTGAATGAAGCGCCGGTAGTAACCAGTCAAACCGAGAAAACCTCGCACTTCACGCACAGTGCCAGGTGTCGGCCACTCCGTAACCGCTGCCACCTTCTTGGGATCTGGCTTAATGCCGTCGGCACTGACGACATGTCCCAAGAAATCGATTTCGCTGAGCCCAAATGCACATTTGTCAAGCCCCACATAAAGCTGATTCTCCCTCAAAACCGCGAGTACCTTAGCCACGTGCTCCAAATGCTCCTCAGGTGTCTTGGAAAAGATCAAGATGTCATCCAAGTACACCACCACGAACTTATCAAGATATGGCTGCAAAATCTTATTCATCAAATGCTGAAAAGTTGCGGGTGCGTTGGTCAACCCAAAAGGCATAACCTTCCACTCAAAGTGACCATAACGCGTCCGGAACGCGGTTTTTGGCACATCTTGCTCAGCAATGCGGATCTGCCAATAGCCACTTTGAAGATCAAGCTTGCTGAATATCGTCGCCCCATGAAGCTGATCCATCAGCTCGTCAATGCGAGGCAAAGGATAGCGGTTTTTCACCGTTATCTTGTTCAGCGCCCGATAGTCAATGCACATACGAAGCTTACTGGTAAGCACGTTTTGTGCTGCAGGGATCATGAGGACTGAGAGGTGTTAGTTTGATTAGGCTGTTGTCATCAGGGCTCAAGTGCATGGTAGTGTGATCTCGCCCTACTAAAGCAGATACAGCTTGGCTTGAATGCCAGCTGTTTGATTGTACGGGAGCAACGTTTGTGCATGCGCGTTTGCCCGTGTGCCACTTGGGTGCCGGTGAATCACCATCCTACGTGTGAATGCTGTCCGGGAACAGCGAATTAGATATCGAAAGAAATTATACTCACATATATTCGATTGTGCCGATTCCTGTCGACGAACCGTTCACTGCGATAGATTCAAATCTGGCCATGGCGAATGGCGTTGCGGTGCTGAAGCTGTTGGCCGAGCATGGTATAATGGTACCAGACGATGACTTAGAGGCGGTAGCTGCAGCCCTGGATGGGCTCACCCTGGCTGCCGGAAATGTGCAAGACGCAGCAGCAGCGGCAGCTGGGCCCATGCATGACAGCAGCAGCGGTCAAGAGGGGAAGGCTGAGTTGGAAGCATTACGCATGGACGTATCTGATATGAAGGCATTGGTTGAGCAGCAGCAGACCATGATTGGTCGGCAGCAGGCAGCCATGGAGCGGCTGCTGTGCGCACAGCCCTTTTTCCCGCCTGCCTCCTCTTCAGCAGCAGCAGCGGCCGCGCCTGGCGCTGGGGCAGCTGCTGGGCTGGACTTCCTGCCAACGGACACCACCAACGGCAACATCGCCAAGTCCATGCCGGAGATTGAAGAGCAGGCCAAGGGACTGCTGGCAACGGGGCTTCCTGCAAGCGGCGTCTCTGCTGGTGGGTTGTGTGATCTGCTGCAGGAGCCTGAGCTGGGGGCTGGTGTGGTTTGCGGTGATGGTGGAGTGTCTGGTGTGGGTGTGCAACACCTGGCTGCTGGTGTGCGTGGCGCGGCTGGCAGCGGTGCTGCTGCGGCTTTCAGCTGCAGCAGCGCCTGCATGGAAGGGGTTAGGAGTCAGAAGGTGTTCTATGGGGTGGAGCATTTTGCTGGTAGCGGGCTTGAGAGGGCTGGGCTTAGGAACAAAAAGAATGGGTGCTCCATACGGCGACTTGGAAGGTTGGATGAACCCCATGTCAATCAGGTCCGTTAGTTGTCGCTTGACCTCCGCCAGCTCCAAAGGGCTCATGTGATAAATACGTAGGTAAGGGGGCTTGGCACCAGGCTCCAGCTCAATCTCATGTTCCACACCTCGGGATGGAGGTACACCTTTTGGCAGTTTGCCAAAGATGGCTGAGTACTTGTGAAGTACCCCCTTCATCCGTTCAACCCACTCGGGATCCCCCGAAGGAAAGGAGAGGTCATCTATCGCACGGATAGTTGGGTCCTCCTCAACCTCCTTGAGGATGGCAAGGTAAGCAATTGCGCCCTTGCGTAACTCCCGCTTGAGTTGAAGTGCAGACAACAAACTGACACCGGGAGTTGTCCTCTCGATGTTAGAGGGTTGCTGCAAGGTGTATGTGACGTCCCTCTTTTCAATGGTGATGGTGTTAGACACCCAGTCGTTGGCAGGGTTGTGAGCAGTCAACCAAGGCTTGCCAAGGATGATGTCGTATGGTGCCAGCTGAGTGACGGTAAAAGGCCTCCGGTCCTTGAATTGTCCAATACGGAAACGTAGGTCAGGCACGACCGTCCCCGCATCTTGCAGTGAACCGTTGGCGAGCCTCACTTGACGTCGATGGAGCTTGAGAGTAGGCAATCGGAACTTCATCACCACCCTCGGATCGATGTAGTCCTCACTCGCACCTGAGTCTACTAGCACATCAAGCACCTCGCCGCGGCACTTGGCCTTCAGACGAATGAGCTCATGGCTAGCAGGCTCAAGACCACCTAGCTCCATGGCGGTGCACGAGTCTTCGGCCTCGGGTGCAGTGAGTGTCTCCTGCTCCTGCTTCGCTGGCAACTCCTCCTCCCATGGCCTTGGCTTCACTCCTGTGTTCACGGGCGGATCCCACAGGATGATCACCGGCCATTGAGAAGCTTGCTCCACCCACCTGTCCCCGGATGGGATAGAGAACAAGCCCTCCGTTCCCGCAGGGTACTCGTGAATTACCCTCATCCCCTGCGTCAGCTTCCACCACGGCTTCCTGTCCCACTTGGGCAGGATAAACACGCCGCATGTCGTCTCCGGTGCGGTCTTCTTACAATCCAGGTAGTGCCTCAGATATTGGCCAGCATGCCGGAAAGGCACATTCAGCCATACTGACTCGCCGCTGACATTAGCCTTGCGGAAGTCAGTGAAGCCCTTGTAGAACTTGTCAGCCTGGGCAGTCTCCTCACGTGCGCAGGCGTCCACTGAGAATGGCCCGTAAGCATCGGCATACTTGACCTTCTCCAGGCGGTTGAACAGCCAGTAGGTACAGTCCCGCAGTCGTCCACAACGACGGGTACCCGCTTTTCCCTGGGCTGCACTGGATGCTCCAGGCTCACTAGGCCTTTGTGAGCCTTCTACCTGGCGTGAGTCTCTCACAGGCGCACGGGGCTGAGCCTGCTCAATGCGCACAGTACGACCCACACTACTGCACGCGCCCTTCAGTTTGACCGTGCAGAGGTGTCCCCATCACGCTGCTTGTACGCTTGCAGCTTCTTGCAATCCCGCCGCTTGTGCCCTGGCTTGCCACAGTAGAAGCACTTGAGCGGCTGGTTCCTGGGTTTCTGCGGCTCCATTGCTCCGAGCTCCATGGGTGCCGGTCCGCCCCTTGCAACCGCTCCACGGTTGTTGCTGCTCATGTTGACGAAGCGGCTGTTGCCGTTTCGACCACGCTCCCACACCATCGAGTCTGCCTTAATGGCAAGCTCCACGGCGTCATGCAGTGTGGTTGGCTGCTGCAGCTTGACGTGAATGCGCACCTCCGGCTTCAGACCGCGGATGAAGCGATGAATGCGGTCGTTCTCGTCCATGTGCGGCAGCTCCAGCATGTAGGTGTTGAACTCCTGGGCATAGGCGAACACGCTACGCGTTTGGGTGAGCCGGTCAAGCCTCTCCCGCGCGTCCACCTCTGGGTCAACAGGGGTGAAACGGGCGATAAAGGCCTTCTTGAACTCATCCCAAGAAGCGTAGGGCTGAGCCTTGCCCACCGCCACAGCCTGCTCATGCTGGCGGTACCAGTTGAGGGCTGAGTCCTTGAGGTAGGCCGCTGCCACCGTCACAATGGAAGAGCTGCTGAGGTTGGCGCCCTCGGCCGCAAGGTACGTCTCCATCTTGTGGCACCAATTGACAGGGGTAGGCTGCCTGCCATTGGTCTCTGGTGGCTTGGGGAGCTTCAGCTTGCTTGTAGGCACAGCACTGGTCTGCTGCTGCAGCATCTGCTGAAGCGCGTGCTGAAGCTGAGCCACCTGCTGCTGTAAGGCCAACATCTCCGGCGACACTCCAGATCCCTCCATGGCTGCTTAGCAAGCGGACTCACAATCAGAGACGCCCTTGGCCTTGGCCTCCTTAGTGATGTGCTCCTCTATTGCCGTGTGAAGAAGATTCCGGAGCTTCTCCTGGTGTGCGCGGAGCTCTGCCGCCTGGGCTGCCCGAATGCGCGCACAAACGTCTTTTAAAAGGGATTAGCTTGCGCACCTCCTTCTTGAAGCACTGGGGCTTCACGGGCGTGGCTGAGGTTTGGTGAGGATGTTGAGAATCTTCCGGATGCGCGGAGAGTAGGTTGAAGACTTAGGAATTTTCTTGGCTGGATGCTTCCTGATGTTAGTGAAAGGCTTAAGGCAATGATAGTCGGTCTTGGCAGGAAGGTTCCGGATAGGAGTAGAAGTGATCACTTCGTCATGACGAACTCCACGCCGTTGAGCTCAAAGGTTGTCCGGAACTTGGCGACGCTTGGGTGCGAGGGAGGCTCCAGAAACTTCACCTTGGGTACAGGCTTCTCCGGATTATACTTGCCTGGCATATGCCGGAAGCTTGTAGAATCTCCAGGACTCCTCGGTGTTCGTAGACAATCTCAGCTACCACTTGTCACGCCTTGTCGGCGGGTCCTTTGGCAACTAAGGTCTTCTATAGCGATTCGACGTAGGCCGTAGTTGTATAGAAGGCTCAGTTAGTTACCAAGGGAAGGCTTCACACAATAGACGAGGCTACGAGGACTTGAAAGGACTGATGGAAAGACTTCTTAAGTGAATACTTCTTCCTGTTGAGTGAGGAGAGGCCCCCTCTATTTATAGCCTTGGCGAAAACCTACAACGCCTCCTCAACTGCCTACAATTGGAACATTCTGGACCAAGGAAGCTTCTAGACAATCCTAGAACATACTACTTCCGGAAACATCTACATCCTTCCGGAGACTTCTAGAACTTCGGGAACATCTGGAACCTTCTGGAAACATCCAGAAACTTCCGGTTCCTTCAACCTTACACCACCCCAGCAGCTTGACTTTGGTGGGCGCTATGCCAGCGGCTCAGCTCTTACCAGGAGCGCGGCACTGCATAAATGCAGCTTTAGGCACTGCTGGCACATTGTAATCACTGGCCGCCACCAGGCAGAAGCTTTTCGATGGCGCTGGACAGACACGGGCACCAAGGATTTCTTTGAGGATGGCATTGCACCTGTTTGGCGTGTCGGTATGGCTGGACTGCAGCGACAGTTTCAGGAGGCACAAGGCGTTGTGTTCTACATGATTAACTGGGACGGCAAGATAAGCAGCTTGCCACATGCATGTGGACGTGCAGACACTTTTTTGCAGGGCCAAAGTAGAAACGGTGTACTCTGGGTCTGCTGCAGGGTCTTGACTACACACTTCTGCATGGCTAGAGTAGAAACACTATTGGCTCCTGCAGGCCCCAGCCAATCGGCATAACATGGCAGCGCATACGGCATGCAGCTAATGGGAGCTGGGGACTAGGGACAGTCCCCAACTTCTAGTCCCGAACAAAACACACCAGACAATAAGAGACATGCCTGTTCTGCTCTGCGCAACACTGGACGGCACAAGGTATCACTACCGACAGTCCGCACAGGAAGCTAGCACAGACTACACTGCATGCTGGTGATGGGGATGGGACTGTGGGACCGTCCACAGCCTTTAGCCCCCACCCATCACTGAACTCAAAGGTGTACCAATGTCATGCATCCAGTACCTGCTTGACTTCATGCCATCTCATGCTCTCCATGAATCTGCACCCACCCACGCACCCAACTTAGCATGCTAATGGTTCCACCCTTCCAATGGGTTAGTCATTGCTGCACCTGTTCACCTTCGGTGTGCTGCTGCTGCCATTGCCCTGCTGTGGTTGATGCTCCACCTGCAGAACACTACGTGTACAGGGACCTGCATGTCTGGTGTGTGCTTGGGCGCTGTAGCGGACTTTGCAAAGGCTGTGTCGACCTTCTTCCAGCCTTGCAGCCGATTGTGTAGAATCAGAGCAGCCAGCCCCCAAAGCAGATACTGGCCACCGTGAGGGACGTGTGGGAATATGGAGATCGCAAGCACCTCAGCAGGGTGGTGTGCACATCAGGGCAGCCATACGAGCTGTGCCATTGCAGGTGCTGCATGTAAGCCTTGATGCATGCTTGTCATGTGTGGGTTGCAATGGGGAACTTGCAGCTGGCAGGTGTAACCTAGTAGTTATTTGATGCATCAGCAGAGGTGGGCAAAAAGTGTTTAGTGCATAGCTCCAGCAGCTGCTGCTTTTTGCTTTGCATCTGGTTGCATGCATGTCTGTGCATAAAAAGTACTTATGTATATGTATATCTTCAACAGCCTATTTGCGCTATGATATTGCAGCTTTGGCGTAGAACCTCGCTTGTTATCTCGTCTGGTTGTTGAAGGCTCTCTGGAGGTAACCATCTTATCAAAAGATGTCTGTCACGTTCGATGCACAAGTAAGAAAAGGAAAAAAACCTCGACAAAAGGGAACCAGACTTGTTTCGCGTCACATCAAGCCTGGCGTTCACATTCCCCGCAAGGACAGCGCGTTCGGCTTCTGTAGGACGTATTTGGAGTGTTTGAACGTCAGTGCACTGCTGCTGGTTCTGCAACGAGGTGCGTCGGGTGCTCTTGCTTAACAGGCGCTGTATTCTTCAACAACATTGCATGCACTGCAATCTTGTGTTCTCATGCCACATGGCCACATCGCCACGGAGGGGCCAATTGTCCCTTGTGGTGGAACCCAACGCAGCGAAACGCATTGAAATGCGGAGAGAGGCCTTTCTAATCTTCATGCATGGGCCTGTTCGTGCTGCAGAAGACGCAATGGCTTCAATAGCAGAGCAGCAGCAGCTGAAGAAGGAACAGCTGCTCGCCAGCTTGGGCCAGCTGCTGGCTGGCCAGAGCTCGGACATCCAAGCTGCCGCTATCCTTGCAGTCGGCAATCTGAATGTGCTGACATGTGCCACCCTGATGGAGAGGGAGGAGGATGTGAGGCGGGCTGCGGTCATGCAGCTTGTGCAGCAGGCAACAGGTGGGTGAATGCGTAGGTTCTTGTCAAGCACCCTTGAATCCATCATCCCACACTAGTTCATGCATTGTCTTGTGCTTCAACGCCTGCATCACCCACCTCTGCACTCCCAAATGCCACATTACCATCCTGCATTGCTGAATGCTGCATGCATAATGCTGATTGCATTTGCCACTGATATTTGACCTGTGCAGCACATGCTGCCTTGCCCTGCTCCCTTGCATGCGCCATCATCTGCCATTCCTTGGTGGCCCGTGCTTTACCACAACAGCACCAGGTGAGCATTGGAGTTGCCTGCATGGGTGGCATGTTAGCATGCAGCGGCCGCCTGTGGCACATGTCAGCAGTTGCTGCAAGCTCTTCTGCAGGAGTACTTGCTGGTCCCATGGAAAGGGTTTCTGCAGCTTGAGCTGCCACAACAGCATGGATTAGTATATGAATTTATTGATTGTGCAAGCTGGGTTAGCACATGCTGCGTGTGCCCACCAAGCAGCGCTTTGCTATGGCGTATTTACATCACATAAAGCAGTGTCATGGGGCATGCTTGAACACTTCCACAGTACCAGGCAGCCCTGCAACACCATCCTGCATGCTCATGTGCGCTGCATGCCCCTGTGCTTTCATATTGCAAGCTTCTTTGTTTGACCTTTTGTTAAATAGCGCCCTGCCCGTGTGTCCTTGCATGTGCTCTTCACGGCTCCCACCTGGCTTCTGTCTTGTCCCACAGCAGCAGCAGCAGCAGGTGAGTCATGCATGTGCTTGCAATGGTGCTTGTGGCAAGCTTGCCAAACCAGCATTGCTTGCGCTGTGTGTGGAGCAGCCGTGCAACCCCATGCAACAGCATGGCTGATTGTCAGGAGTACAACCTGCAGCACATTATGCAGCATGCTACCTGTCATGCATGTCTGCTAATCATCAACATCAGCGAGGCATCTAAGGTCCAGAACCATGTAAAGGCTTATGCTGCAACTTGGTTGCATCTTCCTGCTATAACACATTGCCCTCCCAAGTGCATTATGCACCACACACTGCACACATTGATTGCTATTTGTGTGCTCTGCGCTGTCGAAACATAATGCGGCGTCAACAAGACAAGAACAGATTACTGTTCTTCACTGCTGGATGCTGCTGCATGCAACGGAATACTCATTGCACACAACACCATTGCCAACCTGTGCTTGATACACGTGCTGCCCTGCCTTGCGCCTGTACACGCGCCATCATCTGCCGTTCCTTGGTGGCCCGTGCTTTACAACAACAGCACCAGGTGAGCTGTGAAGTCGCGTACAGTGGTGAAATGTGAGCATGTAGCGGCCGCCTGTGCCGCATGCCAGCAGCTGCTGCAAGCTCCTCTGCAGGACTACATGCTGGTCCCATGGAAAGGGTTGCTGCAGTCTGAGTTGCCACAGCAGCATGGATTAATTTATGAATCTTTTGATTATGCAAGCTGGGTTATCACATGCTACGCGTGCCATGCAAGCAGCGGTCTGCTAGGGCGTACTTTACATTCTGCTTGTAAAGCAGTGTCGTGAGGCATGCATGAACACTTCCACAGTACCAGGCAGCCCTGCAACACCATTCTGCATGCTCATGTGTGCTTCTTTGTTTGACCTTTTTGCTGAACACCGCCCTGTTTGCATGTCCTTGCACGTGCTCTTCACGGCTCCCCACCTGGCTTATCTCGTCCCAAAGCAGCAACAGGTGAGTCATGCATGTGCCTGCGATGGTGCTTGTGGCAAGCCTGCCAAACCTACATTGCCTTGCGTTTCGTGTAAATCCGTGAAGCCCCATGCAGCAGCAGTGCTGGTTATGTAGAGCACCATCTGCAACACACTACCGGTGACATGCTAGCTACTAGTACCATATCTGCTGATAATCAGCCTCAGCAAGGCATTTGATCTGATTTGCAGAACCCCTTGAAGGCTGTTTGCTCCAGCCAGCTTTGTTGCAGCAACACGCATTCCCGCAACAATATTCTACACTGCCGAGCTGCAGGCATGCCTTCCTGCTGCATTCCTTCTCCATCCTCAACTGTTTGCCCACATGAAGGATATTGAGCAGCCAGATTTTTGGCAGCAGCAAATAACCCTTCAGCACATGTTTGCACGCAAGTAAGCTACCCGCGCTACGTACGCTATGCACATATTAATCTCTGTGTGCACTCTGTGCTTTCAAAGGCAGCTAAAGAGTGCCACAATACTGTAATGTACTCCTGCCAAGTACATACGATATGCTCATGGCACACAACACTGTCGTCAACCTGTGCTGCACACCTGCCCTGCCCTGCCGTTGTTCGTATGCCATCTGGCGTTTCTTCGTGGCCCTCGCCTTACCACAATAGGACAAGGTGAGCCTTAGGATGGAGTTGCGTGCATTGGTGGAATGTTGGCAGCGTGTGACCACATGTCGTACAAGATGCATGCATTTCTGGTCAAAGCCCGCTCATCAAACAGCAGGCACTGCTATGTGGTAGTGCTGCAGCTTTTACTTGCAACATCGATGAATGTGCTGTTACAGGACTACCTCCTGCTTTTACAGTTTTTAAGCAACAGCAGTCCAGCAATATTATCCTGCACTCGTGAATGGTGAATTCATACCATACATTGTTGCAAGCCATCGCTCAGAGCTGCTGCATGCTCTGGCATGTCTTTGTCCATGTCAATGTACATGGATGGCCACTTTCACCACTGGATCTTTGCTGTTTTGAATTTTTTTGAAGTAGCATGGCCTGATACTTTTTAGCATTCCCCCTGTTGCAGTACCAAACATTGTCATCCACCTGGATAGGGCTGTGCTGGAGGCAGCCCTAGCAGGTCATGTGGACAATGAAGACAGCAGGTCTTACGCACCCTCAGGGACCAGCTGGCGTGGTGCCATGGAAGCCGCAGAGCGCCTTGGTTGGAGGCTGGCAGAGCGCGTGGACGCAGAGGTGCGATGCTGCATATGGGCTCTATCGGCTGATTTATTGAGCAGTTAACGTTGTGTATCGGCATTATGTCCATTCAGCGAAGTGTTGGTTTATGCCACTGTGTGGCACCTGCATTTGCAGAGTAATGGCTGTTTAGAGGCTTGCATCTGCACACCATCTGTATGGTTGGGTATCATGAGCCCTGCACAGACAACTGTATGTTCTGCGGGTTGCTGTGGTTGTGCGCACTGCAGCACACGTCCCTGAGGTCAACTACAGTGTTTAACTGGACAGCACCAGAGCCTGACAGCGCCAGCCAGGATGCTGTTGTGGCAGAGCTGACAGAGCAGCTTGGCCTGCCAGACTACACAAAGGTAGTGCCTGTGGAGCGAAAAATCATTGTCAAGTACGAGGGGCAGCGGGCTAACAAGCGCACAAAGCTTACCTGCAAGACAGACTATGTGTGTGTGCTGGTGGACGGGCTGCAACGTGTACAGCTGTGCCCCTCGGCAGGCCTGCAGTATGTGGTGAACTTCTTCGAGACCAAGACCACAAGCACGCTCACCCAACAATTTGGCACATGCCGTGGAGCAGCTGCCGTGGAATGTCTGGCAGCTAACCTCAGCCTGCTGCAAGACGAGGTGCAAATGCTGCCTGAGGGCCTGCCAGTTGTGCTCACTGACATGAACACGTGAGTAGATTTGTTCATGGGTGCCCTCTGCCATGCTTATTTGTGGCATGTGTCATTTTTTTCAGTGAGTGGGCCATCCATACACTGTATTGTGCATGTTTGCACTGCTGCCATCGCATCATGGTTTACTAATGCTGGGGATGGATATCGAATGTTGCTTAATAAATATAACAAGTGTGTGATTGTGTTGCCCACGCTCTGGGTTGGTTCGACCAGGGCCTGAACTGAACCTCTTTGCTCTGCATGTGTTGGCGGTACGCTCCTCAGTGTATGGAATGTGCGCCACGGGTTGCAATTCTTCATGATTTCGCCCAACCAAACTGAATGTGCCTTGCGCAGGGTAACTCACACCACGGCCCATCACTGAAACACTGCCAACCAGGACTTGACTAATGATGTGCACTTTTGTTTGTTGGTCTGCTTTTGCTTCTTGTTTCAGGTTTTTATCCTACATGAGGGTACCTCAAGAGGAAGCAATTGAGGAAGTGCAGTATCAGAGCAAAGCAGTTGCATATGACAAGTTGTCTGTGCTGCTACAACAGCATGCACAGCATGTGCAGAACAGGCACCTTGCCAAGCAGCCAGCCGCTGCTGTAACTAGACTGCAAGGGGCAGTACAGCATGATGTTGCTGCAGCAGAGTGGCAAGAGGCAGCTGGTGTGGATACAGTGAGTCCAAGCACAATGACAGCTGAGCTGCAAGCGGCTGAAGTTGCAGATGCAGCGCGCAACATAGCAGCTCAGCTCAAAGTGCAACCGGAAAACACTGTGGGTGTGAAGGTGTATGTTGAGGAGCTTGGTGCCGCTGTTGCACGAGCTCTGTGCAGACACGCAGGCAGCAGCAGCAGTAGCAATTACAACGAAAATGCGGACAATGAGGGGAAGTTTGTGCAGGTGCCAGCCGAGTTTGCACACCTGTACAGCTGAATTACTTCATGCTGTCACACCTGATTTGCCATATTGAAAGCAAGTTGCTTCCAATTTGGCGGCAGTAGTCTCTGAGCAGTCTTGGACAATTCCCTTTGTTTTTCAGGTCACCTGCCAGGTGATGCGGAATCGAATTGCCAGGCAGGTTTGAGGTGTCCAGATCTTGCAGTGAATAAAGAAAGGAGTGTTGTAGCTTTGGTTGCAACTGTTATATGTGTGAGTATACAGTTAGTATGCCTGAGTATACAGTTAGTATACCCGGTGCATCAGCAGGTGTCCGACTCATTAGCCTAACCTTGCAACACCGGGTGTTGCAAGGTTTGTGTTGGGCCCACAACCCAGGCTTCAGTGGCGTTGTTGGCTGCTGCTGCACAGCTATCAAACATGCCAAAGCGCCCGCTGGCCACTGTCATTGTGCACAGCTCAGACCCTGCACGCTGGTACAGCTGTTCTGAAAGCTCCTTGGTGGCAGTGGGTACGCGCTTGCATTTGCCGGTGCTGTAGAATGCAAGACTTCTGGGCACCGGCGCATTCGCATTCTCAATCTGCAGGGCACCTGACGCAACATGCCTGGCAGCAGTAAGGGTTGATGGGTTCATGGTTTTTCGTAGTCCAAGGCACGTGGGCGGAAAGTGTGACCAATATTTGTTCTTTCAAGCTCGTCTCGGATCATCCATAGACTTTTCTTCATGCCAATTGGCTGACAACGGCATGTGAACACTTCGGGGTTTCGGTGAAACCTGAAGTGTTCACTTGCAGCAGACGCTCCCATAGCTTCAACGCCACGCAGCATTATTGGTATGCACGTCCACCTGCTGCAATGAATGAATGTGATCGAAGATATTCATGTTGACAGGCGAACCATTTCTTCTAGCTCTTCTAGCTGCTCCACGAATTGATTACCTCAAACTCACGTTAGCTCTAATGCGTTAGCAAACATACCAAGGCCCCAGCGCCACAAGCAGCGCCACAGCAGCATGGCACAGCGCAATCAAGTCCTGTTACGCAGACAGGAGGCCAACCCAGGTGTCTTAGGTGTGTGTACATGCCACTGAGGGTACATATCTGCCAATGGCTGCAGGGCATTGATGCAGCAGCAGCAGCAGCAGCAGTAAACTTGCCACTTTTGCAATGCTCTGAATGATACCTGTGTGCACGTAGTAATCAACACACAAACGCCTCATCAAGCGTCTAAATATACAAAACCAACTTTCCAACTGTCGCTGCTCACTGTCTGCAGTCTGGTCAGGCTTAGTGGCAAATGCAAGCAGCCCTCTGGATGTTACTGCT
Organism: Tetradesmus lagerheimii; assembly: GCA_902809745.2. NCBI lineage: Eukaryota > Viridiplantae > Chlorophyta > Chlorophyceae > Sphaeropleales > Scenedesmaceae > Tetradesmus > Tetradesmus lagerheimii. The sequence goes on along the minus strand of CADDIJ020001806.1, from coordinate 15,140 downwards.
GCTGCTAACCGCGCCAGCTCATCTATACCACAGATTGCCTCCTTGCTGGGCAAGCATTTTGTGACAAATGACAAAGCACCAGCAATACCTGTGCTTGATCCTGCTGGGTTGGATGGGTTCAAGCGTCTTCAGCGGCGGGCAGACAGTGCACAGCTAGACTTCTGGAAACTGTTATGGGAGGGATCGGGGAAAGACTGGGAGAAATGCTTTACCGCCTCATTTGCAACCGGACTGAGCAAGGACTTGCAGGATTCAACACTGCGGGACCAGCTGAGAGCGGACAGGCAGGGTGGAATGCTTGTCAGGCCAGGCACATCCAGCTGCTGGTCAAATCCGATTCCAAAATACATTCAATGATTGGTGGCGTGCTAATATGTTTGCAAGTTGGCAAAGGCAGGTTGACATTGGAGTAGGCCCTCATCACAGCTGACTGTGTGTTGTCCTGCCTGCTGGCGCTGTATGCTGCTATGTACAGCTGGTGCAGGAGTTCAAGGTTGCACTCCTGATTGGACGCAGGCTGTGCTTTGAGAGCCTAGGCCTTACTGTCAGGATGCAGCGCACGTTTCATTACCGCGCAGCTGATGGTGGCCTGGTTGATGTCGGTGTGGACTTGATGTTTCCAGGGGAGGCACACAGCATTGTGAGGCTGCTGCAAGCCTGGTGGGATGTCAAGGTGAGCTTCTGTCAGGTTTGGGGGGGGGGGGCAGGTGCAATGACTGCAACATTCAAGCTGTGGGGACATGGATGATAAGGCTTCTGGGCCAGGGACAGCAGGCCACCGAACAGCAGGTGTGCGGCTTCATTGTCAACTGCTGCAGCATTAACAACTTCCTTGTGTACTGTTGTATGACTGTTGCAGGGCGGCCGGCCCAGCACCAAAGAAGCAAAGCTAGCTCACGCAGCTTCGAGGCCCGCCAATCGGGCCATGCCAACCCGCTTCTTAGTCAACATGCTCATGCTGAACTACTGGCAGGCTAAGCTGCTCACCGCACTGGTGGATGTTGAGTAAGTACTACACCCAGTAGTAGCAGGCTCCTACTTGGTCAATTACTAGAAATGTGCAGTATGTGTATCAGAAAGGCTTGCCATGAGCCTCATGGTGCTTTTACTGCCTTGTTAATCTCAGTTGAGTGGAACCAGCTGCAAGCCAGGTGGCAGTATCCCGTGGCAGCCACACACCTGTAATGTGTAACCCATGAGTCCATAGTGACCTGAGTCTGGCTAGCCATGACAACCAGCGGCAACTTGCATAATGCACAACAACAGGCACGTGTTAGCTTGACTGCGCTAGGTGCTTACAGGTTGGATGGTGGTACTGCTCTGTGCTGTCCTGTCACCGCAGCAAGCTGATGCTGGCCAACAAGGCTGCTGGTGTGCCCAGCTGGTTTCACCCAGGCTCATTGTGCCCAGGCGGTCGCTTTGCAAACAACTCTGTTTGCGTGACAGCTGTCCAGAGTGCACTGGGTATGCTGTCGTGTGCATGGCACCTGTGCACCGGTGGCAGGCAGGCTGAGGCTTTCCGTTGCCGCAAGACTGACAGCGGCGTGGAGGGTGTGTCAGCAGAGTCCAAGCCGCCAGTATGGGTCCTGGGGCTTGCTGGTGCAGATGTCGTGCGTGCCTTCCAAGCAGCTCAGGGCACTGGCTGGTACATGGTCAGCTGGCATGCCAAGGCAAGTTCCTCTGGCACAGTCTTGCTTGGTGCAAGCGTCTGCAGCATGTGTGGCGATCCTCTTTTGGCGGCACATGGGTATGCTATTAACATGCATGAAGTTTTAGTAACTGCAGGATAATGCCTGCGCCAAACTTGCGGCAGAAGTGCATCAATCTGCAGCAGAAGTGCATCAAACTTGTTCTAAACCTGCAGCAAAAGTGCATCAAACTTGTTCTAAACCTGCAGCAAAAGTGCATCAAACCTGCGTCAAACATGCAGCAAAAGTGCATCAAACTTGGCTGCTGCTGTTTCTGCTGCTTTGCTTCTGTTGTTGCCCTGCAGGGCATGTACGATTACGGCACACCAGACTACATGCCCATCTGATGTCAGGAGTGTGCCTTGCAGCCATCATCAACCTGGCCATGTGCGTGCTGACCTTCCTTCAGCCCACCAGCCCAGCAAAGCCAATTGCACAGCACAAAAAGGGTGAGGCACTGCGGCAGACTCTCAACAACGCCCGCGGCTACTTCTTCCCATATGGCGACCTGAAGCACTTGGCTGCACTAGATGACCCAGACAGCCAGCCCATCTCAGCCAGCGAGATGGCCCGCATCATCAACGCAGCAATCTCTGCAGCTGGATTCATGGGCAAGTGCTGGACAGACGTGCGTGCAGCAGGTGCGCTTCCTACTGGTGTGGGCATGCCAGGTTGATAACCAACTATGTGGCAGCTGTCATGTGGGGGAGGCGCCAGACGAGTGTGACCAAACCACCAGAAAACTGGTGCGGCTCGCCCCATTTTTTTGCCGTCAACCAAACTGCACAGTTGGTGAAGTGAGAGCACATGATTTGGTGGTTGTGTGGCAGTGTCAGGATGTCACAATAGCCAGTGACTGGCCAGGATGCTGCAGAGGTTGCTTGCATGCTGTTACACAAGATGTGTGTTTCTACCTGTGCAGGCACCGCTCCACCGCCTGATGATGCCTTCATGCACAAGTACAACAGCCCCTCAGAGAACAGCAAGAGATACACGCTGTCAGGGAAAGCCAAGCTGATGCTGCAACTGCTGGGCACTGGCATCCTGCCAGATGACTTCTGGGCATGGTATTTAAAGAAGGCTGGGCGCAGTGAGCTCACCAACAGCTTTGCCACATACGTGGCTGCCTACATCGCAGCATATGGCGACCGGCTGCGGTACCTCAGGGATGCTGGCAGGACAATGGCCACTGTGACGTTTCTGAGGAGCATGCTCAGCTGGTAGGTATGGCTGTCCGGGGTTTAAGTATGTGAGACATTAGCTGCCTGGCAAGATGTGTGGGCTTTTGGTTTTGTGAAGATCACTGACACACTGTTGTATGGCATGCAATGCTGACTGGTTGCTGGGTTGTGTCAACAGAGTGTGATGTACTACTGCTGAGTGCATTGTGTTGCTGCTACACCCTGCTACCTGCTCTCACTGCAGGTCACCTGCAACCGCAAACAAGGAAGTGTGCAGCCAGCTATCAGAGGCACAGCAGGCTGCCCTCGAGGAGGCTGATGAGATGTGTCAGCAGTTTGCTGCCAACCCCACCACACCTGTCATCTGGGAGCATTTGATCAGCATGGTGAAACAGGTAATCTATGTTAGCAAAGCTATGAGCAGCTGCTCGTTTGCAGGCATATGGTTTACGTGACTGGTGTGCTGTACAGTTTAGCTGAGTACTGCTTGTCAACCATGTCTGCCAACTGAGTGGCTGCACATCTGTTCCTGCATGCTGATGGCTGCAGGAGGGTTCATTTGCCGACATGCTGCGCCAGGTTACCGTGCCTCTGCTGCACCAGTACGCACTGCCAGCATTTGAGGCAGGCCCTGACCTCACTTGGCTCTGCATGACACCTACTGAGGCACAGCTTTACCGCTCCAAGCTGCTGGAAATCATCAGCTCAGCCATTGAGGCACTCTATGGCCCCCAGCCCCAGCCACCAGGAAGGCTCCTGCTACTTAAACACGGTGAGTGTGTAGTATGACAGCAACATCCCCACCCTCAAAGGACCGTCAGCCTCAACTGATTGTTGGACTGGCTGCAGGACCAGACAGGGTGCAGACTGGTACTGGTACGAGTGGGTGTTAGGTCCCTGCATGCAAACAGGTCTGCTCTGCATGCAAGACCATTGTGAGAGCGGTCTGTGATGCTGCATCACAGGCTGTAGAATGTGAACCAGCTGGTTTTGTGGGACTTTGGTCACGCCTGAGGTGAGAAGTACATAACTATATTGCTGCTTCACTCCGTTCCCCTGCAGGTTGACCTCCTCTGCGCTGATGTTGACAGTGTCAAGCTTGCCCTGTCATCCCCCCAAGCACGCACAAACGACTGTGTGGGCTCAGCCACGGCAGCTGTGCTCTCAGCGCTGCACAGTGCTGCCGCAGTGGCAGCAGCCACAGCGCGTGGTGATGATGCAGCAGCGAGCAGGGCTGCAGCCGCAGCAGCAAACTCAGCTGCTGCTGCAGTACAGCATGCACAGCAGCTTCAGCTTGATGTGAGTGATGTGCCTGGTGCTCTGGCCATGTTCAGCGGGCAGGCATCAGCAGAGGCAGAAGCTGAGGCACCTGGGTCTTTTGCATCAGCCAGCAGCAGTCACCACAACTGCCTGCCCAGCGCTTCCACTAGCAGTGCCGGCAGGTGACCAAAGCACCACACCGCCAACCTCAGCAGCTGCCACTATGAGTTCAACAGGTCCGAGCCCATCCACATCGCTGCAGCTGGCAGCGGGTGGTGCACAGCTGGCCTCTCAGCTGGCACAGGTGCCAACCAGTCCGCTGCTGCGCCGCGGGGCAGGCCTGCTGGTCTTGTTCCCACACAGCTGGGGTGGCAAGGCTCAGCTGCTGCAAGCTGGCAAGACGTTGCTGGGAAGGTGTTCACGCACAGCAGTGTGTTGCAACTGATGTCAGAGCAGGGCTTACTGCTGCGCGCAGGTTCTGAGCAGTCTGTGTCAGTGCGCGTGGCTGCTGAATATCTGCAGCCTTCAACACCGCTCACTGGCAACTGGTCCAAGGCTTGCTTCACTGTCAGCATCACCCCTGGGGTGAACGTGCTGCTGCACAGCCGTGCATCACACGCCTGGGGGCGCAAGTTCACAGCCAAATGCAGTGCTGCTGCCGGCTATGCTGCTCTGTTCCCCGGCCTGTCACAACAGAACATCACAACAGCTCTAGGTAAACAGTGGGGTAAGGCGGGCATTGAGTGTTCCACGTCTGGTATATCCTTGCCTTGTGCATTACAGTCGTTCAGTATGTCCAGGAATGCAAGCAAGTGCTTATTGTCAGGGTGTTGTCTGTAGATCTTGTACAGTTTGGCTGCATTTGTTGGCTCATTTTTCAGCAGTTCACGGAAATTGATGCCCAGCCGCGAAAGGGTGAGCTCCAACTTGCCTTTTAACTAGGCGCGTGTTGGCTTGGGCCGCCTGGGTTGTCTTGCCTGTGGCTGAACTACAGCTTGTTGTGAGGTAGAGGGTGTGGGTGTTTGTGTCAGTGTTGGCACAGGGGAATAGGGCTGGCACTCATAGACACTTTGGATATTCCTGTATATGTAGCAGAGTGCTTGTGCTATCGCATCTGCCATGTCACTGCGCTGTGATGGTGGCTTCTCCTCCCATTCCAGGAGGTCGTGGTCCCTGTGTGCAAACTGGTTGCCTGGTGTTGCAGTGCTCAGCAGCTGTGTGACTGCATTCACAACGTTTTGTTTTCTCTGCCATCTGCTGTCCTGTCTCCAGCTGTGTAAACCGAGGAAAGGGTACCGCTGCGTTGCATGGATTGTTTTGACTGGAATGCCTCTTTGCGCATAATACATGGCAACACAACTCTCAAGCTGCAAGGGAAACACCAACCCTTGCCGCTTGGCCTCAGGGTCATTTTGATACACTGTGAACTGCTGTTCAATCAGTACAAAATATGGCCGACCATTGAGCAGGGTTTGTGTCAGATGAGTAATGTCATCTAGATGCCGTTTGACTGGGGCAACGTCATGAATGACGTATTGATGTTCATCCAGCAGTGGCCTGGTGGTCACAAACATGATGTTTTGGGCAGATGGGGAGCCATCAAAAAGACAGATGCCGCAGTTTTGACTACCAACATCAAAGCTCAAGCACACCTGTTCTAGTGGCTGTGGGGCAGGTCTGAGCATGCACTCCTTCTGGTACTGGTTGATCTGATAATATTCTTGTGCGCTGTCTGCTGCAGGCCAGCTGGAGTATGAGCCCCACAGACCGGTCCGCGGCTGTGCTGAGCTGACCAACGCAGCCAACAGGGCGCTGTTGCAGGGCCCAGCAGCAGCTGCAGGCGGGAGTGTGGGGCAGCAGCAGCATGCAGCACCAGCACCAGTGCAAGCTGGCAGCCGGACACCAGCAGCAACATGCAATAAACTGGCAGCAACACAGGCAGCTGTGAATGAGCTAGCACTCAGCATGAGTGGTTCTGAAGCAGATGCAGCCTACGCATCAGCATGCTCCACCACAGCAGTGCTGCTCAGGCGCAGCTGTGCTCAAGCAGGCAACAGCACGGCTGCAGCAGTGCGGGCAGGTCTGCTGGAGATGTATCAGGCTGTTGCTGCTGGCAATGCACCGCCTGCTGTTGTACTGACACTATTGCTGGCTCAGCTGCGGGAGGCAGCAGCTGGCTGCAGCAGCAGTAGCAGCAGCATGGCAGAGCTGCCAGCAGAGGCTACAGGAGGCCACAGCCCAGTGCAGGCTGCAGGGCAGGTTATCAGCAGCAGCAGCAACAAGCGGCAGCATGTTGCTCCTGTGGCAGCAAGTAGCAGCAAGAAGCCCAGGCAGCCAGCATTGCAGCAGCGTGACCCACCACCTGGTGCAGACAAGCGACCTGGCCTTTGGGTCAAAGGAGGTTTATACTGCGCCTTGCTGCATAAGATTTGATTCGTTACACAAGGAACCGGGGCCGCCAAACCCAAACCCAAGGCCTCACACCACAATCCCCAACAGCAGCAAGAAGAGGGGTGGGCGGGCGGGTAAAAAACGACTGATTGCTGCTGCCGGAAGGCAGCAGCAAGAAAGAGACCCAGCAAGGCCAGGCCCTGCCCCTAAGAGCATAGGCCAACCAAAACCACAGGCACATAAGCTACACCCACCCAACCGCCCTTCTTAGCAGCGCCGGCTGGTATAAACGCCTTAAAAGGCTAATTTATATTGCGCCTTGCTGCATAAGATTTGGAACCCAAGCACCAACAACTCACTTCAACAGGGAAGCACGCCTGCAGCACAACAGAACATTGGTCTTTGACCCTACTGGAGGAAGGGATTCGGCAAACCCCAAAACTGCCTAAAGAACTCCATCGCAAAAAGGAGCGGCAGACAGTAGGAGAACAATGAACTGACAACACAGCAGAACGCTACAACAGAAGAGTCTAGCGTGCATGGCCTAATTGCAAGTAGACGCACAACCACCACCACTCCAACTTAGAGCTGCACCACACCTGCGCAGCAATGGCGTCTACTACCCTGGATGGCACTGGTTACCCGCACCGACCTCAGGGAGCGTTACTGGACGCACAGTAGCACCTGCTGCACACCCTGCTACCAACCAGCCGTGCCACGCCCACTCCTGCTGAACCTGACCCCAGCCTGTACAACTGCTCGCCGACAGCATTGCACCAGGCTAGGCTGAAGGATTGCCACTGCCACCACTACTACGGTTGGAACCGACAGCTTGCTTTGCTGACTGCTTGCTGAGTGCAAGCACCCGAGCAGCAGAGGCCTTCTCCAGCATCCGCTGCACACGGACACTAGAAACAGGCAGCCCTTCCACACCAGCTAGTCCCTGCTCCAGCGCCTGCACCCGGCTAGGGTCGTTCTTGAGTACACCCTTGAGCACCAAAAGATCGTGGCGCTCAGTGATGAACTCAAGTTCAGCCCTAAGCGCGGCTACCACCACTGCCAGAGATTTTCTGCGTGCCTCTGGGATGTCACTGGCGCGAACCTGCTGCTCCACCGCCAGCTGGCTGTCATAACGGTAAGACAGCAATGGAGCAACTATATCTGCATACTCCTTTGCCACAGCTGCTCCAGCATTGCATGCCCGGATGTACCCCGGCTCGCCCTCTACATCGATGAGAGAGGCGAAGTCGGGGGCCCGTGCAGAACGACGCACAGGATTCTGACCCTGATGCTGGATGTCCCCGAGCTCAGCGAGCGTTGGAACATCCTCCAGCGGCTCCTGCACCTGCACTGAGGGCCTACCCCGGGAGACAGTAGAGCTGCCCGGCTCTGACCTGGCTGCTAACGCTGCCACCTGCGCCTGGAGCATAGCATTCTCATTTCGGAGAGACTGCAGCTGCGCTGACAACTCCTCCATGTCCCTTTCGTGCGAGCTCGATTCGGAGTCTGAACCGTTGGTGCCACGACCTGAACGAAGCCGCATTCATTCCTTATGTACAGTAAAAAACGACTGATTGCTGCTGCCGGAAGGCAGCAGCAAGAAAGAGACCCAGCAAGGCCAGGCCCTGCCCCTAAGAGCATAGGCCAACAAAAACCACAGGCACATAAGCTACACCCACCCAACCGCCCTTCTTAGCAGTGCCGGCTGGTATAAACGCCTTAAAAGGCTAATTTTTATGTGCAGCTGGGTGATACCATCATCCAGCAGGTGCAGCAAGCTGACAAGGACCCTTGCACCTTTACTGTTGGTAACAGCGAGGGCGGGGTGGCCTCTGCGTGGGTGTGGCGGCTGGAGGCCTTCACAGATGACACTGTGTCTGGCCGCTTCTACTTCAATCAGCAGCGCAGCTTGCATGAGCCGCTGAGCTTTCAGAGCAGGGTGCAGAAGCTGCGGCGGCCTGCAGGGGTGGCAGGCGTGGTGTACACCCTGGAGCCGGATGAGCCAGGGGAGGTTTTGCAGCAGCTGGACCCAGCAGTAGTGGCAGATGTGGTGATGCTGCTTTTTGATGACGTGGATAGCGGCAGCGAGTCAGAATAGGGGTCTGTGTCATGTCATGCCACATGCCAGCTGGTCCAGTGCGGCGCACTGAGTGCTGGGTTGCTACTATCTAGGGTTGGCTGCAATCATATCTCTGCTGCTGCTAAGCACATGCATTTCCTACAAGCAACTGCTGGCTGGTTTTGTGCATGGTTGATGCTGTGCTACACAGCTCAAGTTGTAATGGTGTGAGGGACTGGGAGTGTCACGCCTTGTCGGCGGGTCCTTTGGCAACTAAGGTCTTCTATAGCGATTCGACGTAGGCCGTAGTTGTATAGAAGGCTCAGTTAGTTACCAAGGGAAGGCTTCACACAATAGACGAGGCTACGAGGACTTGAGAGGTCTGATGGAAAGACTTCTTGAGTGAATACTTCTTGTTGAGTGAGGAGAGGCCCCCTCTATTTATAGCCTTGGCGAAAACCTACAACGCCTCCTCAACTGCCTACAATTGGAACATTCTGGACCAAGGAAGCTTCTAGACAATCCTAGAATATACTACTTCCGGAAACATCTACATCCTTCCGGAGACTTCTAGAACTTCTGGAACATCTGGAACCTTCTGGAAACATCCAGAACCTTCTAGAACCTTCTAGAAACTTCCGGTTCCTTCAACCTTACATCATGCCCCCTCCCCAAGGAGCAACGTCCTCGTTGCTTACCCATCATTCACATCGACGCACCTGCCTGCGTGTGCTGCGGGTAGCCACCTCCTGCTCTGGGGTTGCATGATGAGAGGCTTCATACTCATCTATCAAGCTCTGCTCAATGTTGCTTGCTGGCTCCCATGAATCATCCTCTGGGCCACAATTGAGCCAACGGACCAAGTACTTGATAATCCAGCGCCGGCCGACTCGCTCACGCCGCTTGTCAAGGAGCTTGTCTACCAGCCACTGGTCGTCATCAGGGTACACGAGCACGGGTGCAGAGTGTCCTTTGTGGTCAGGGAACTGCGCATCTTCCTTCCATGGCCGGAGTAAGCTGATGTGGAATACAGGGTGAATCTTGAGAGAAGCAGGAAGCTTCAGCTTGTAGGCCACCGGATTGATGACCTTCTCCACCGTGAAGGGGCCAATGAAGCGAGCTGCGAGCTTCTTGCTCATCGTGGATGGTAAATTGAGGTTGATTATGGACAGCTTCACCTTGTCTCCGACTTGGAACAGGTAGTGTTGTCGCCCCTTGTTGGCTGCGCGCGCTTGGCGCTCATGGGACTCCCGAAGCTTGGCCTTGGCATGCTCAATTGCGTCCGTCATTTCCTGAGCACGCATCTGCGCTGCTGGCACGATCACATCTGCCAAATCAATAGGTGAGGACACATTCTGACCATACGCCAAATAGAAAGGCGTGTAGCCCGTAGAAGGACTGACTGAATCATTGATAGCAAACTCCGCCAAATCTAGGTAATCATCCCAATCATCCTGGCGAGGTGAAACAAAGTGGCGTAACACCTCTTCCAAGGTGCGGTTCGCACGCTCACTCTGGCCATCAGTCTGCGGGTGAAAAGCTGTAGAAAACCGCAGCTCAGTGCCAAGAGCTTTGAACAATGCCTGCCAAAAGTGGCTCAAAAACCGCCGATCCCTGTCAGAGATAATGACACGAGGCAAACCATGGTGCTTATACCATGTACGCACAAATACGTTGGCAATCGCCTCCGCTTCTGCAGTCTTAGTTGTGGGTGCAAAGTGGACCATCTTTGTCAGGCGATCCACAAAGGTCACCACCGCATCATGCCCCTCCTTGGTAACAGGCAGATCTGTGATCAAATCCATGGTAATCTGCTCCCATTTTGCCGTAGGCACAGGTAAAGGCTGCAGAAGACCAAGAGGTCGCTGCATCACAGGCTTATTGCGCTGACATGAAGGACATGCCACAACATAAGAATAGACAGAACGGCTCATGTGCGGCCACCAAAATCTCCTGGCCACACGTTGCAGGGTCTTGGTGTGGCCAAGATGTCCTGCACTTGGACAGTCATGGCACTCGGCAATAATGCGCTTCCTGAGCTCGGGAATTGCTGGGATAGCCACGCGCTCCTGGAAGTACCACAACCCATCATGCATCCACAGACCTGGTGTAACATGCTACCCGGTGGTGGTAGTATGGTTAAGATGAGCCCGTCACGCATCCGCGGTTCCCTTTGCTCCTCGTTATACTTGGTAGCTGAGACAGGGGGCGATGGCCGAAAGGGGTATGGCATCGCCTTATCAAGGTCGAGGTCTCGAGGTCGAATCCCGGACTCGACGAGATTTTCAGGCATCGTGGCAGTGAGCTTCCGGCAGTGAGCCGGCCTGAAATCGGCGAGGGCAGAGGGAGGCTGCCTAAAACAAGGCAAGTGTGCTCGATGGTCGATGGCCGTCGAGGACGCCGGCCCTTGTAGGGGGGCAGCATGTAACATGCTACCCGGTGGTGGTAGTATGGTTAAGATGAGCCCGTCACGCATCCGCGCTTCCCTTTGCTCCTCGTTATACCTGGCATCACGTCATCATAGTAGTGATCCTTCTCATATCCAGCCTGAATCTCCTCTTTCAAGTTGCTAGGCACAGATGCCGTAGCAAGCGCAATTGAGGCGAGATCCGGGCGCCGTGACAGAGGATCTGACAAATTCTTAGCTCCCTCCTTGTATTCAATCTCCGTGCCACTGTAGTACGACTCGATCCACTGACTCCACTTGGCCTGTCGTCGAGAAAGATCCTGCTTCTTGTTGAACCAAGTATGGTTGAGGTGATCAGAGTTGACCTTGAAGGGAACTCCTTCCAGATAGCAACGCCACTGCTGTAGAGCGTAGTAGATTGCAAGCATCTCCCGATCTCCAGTGGGGTAGTTGCGCTCTGTTGGCGAGAGCTTCCGTGACAGATAAGCCACGGGTTGCAAGCCCTTGCCCTGATTTTGAAGTAGTACCGCTCCAAGCGCAAACTTGGAGGCGTCGGTGTAGACCTCATAAGGCAAGCTCGGATCAGGCGTCACCAGTACAGGTGCGGACACCAATGCCTTCTTGAGCTCGTCGAAGGCCCGACCTTCTACATCATCCCGCCAGTGCCACTTGATGCTCTCCTTGGTGAGCTCCGTCAACGGGTACGCCTTTTGAGCATAGTGCTGAATGAAGCGCCGGTAGTAACCAGTCAAACCGAGAAAACCTCGCACTTCACGCACAGTGCCAGGTGTCGGCCACTCCGTAACCGCTGCCACCTTCTTGGGATCTGGCTTAATGCCGTCGGCACTGACGACATGTCCCAAGAAGTCGATTTCGCTGAGCCCAAATGCACATTTGTCAAGCCCCACATAAAGCTGATTCTCCCTCAAAACCGCGAGTACCTTAGCCACGTGCTCCAAATGCTCCTCAGGTGTCTTGGAAAAGATCAAGATGTCATCCAAGTACACCACCACGAACTTATCAAGATATGGCTGCAAAATCTTATTCATCAAATGCTGAAAAGTTGCGGGTGCGTTGGTCAACCCAAAAGGCATAACCTTCCACTCAAAGTGACCATAACGCGTCCGGAACGCGGTTTTTGGCACATCCTGCTCAGCAATGCGGATCTGCCAATAGCCACTCTGAAGATCAAGCTTGCTGAATATCGTCGCCCCATGAAGCTGATCCATCAGCTCGTCAATGCGAGGCAAAGGATAGCGGTTTTTCACCGTTATCTTGTTCAGCGCCCGATAGTCAATGCACATACGAAGCTTACCATTCTTCTTAGGAACAAAAAGAATGGGTGCTCCATACGGCGACTTGGAAGGTTGGATGAACCCCATGTCAATCAGGTCCGTTAGTTGTCGCTTGACCTCCGCCAGCTCCAAAGGGCTCATGTGATAAATACGTAGGTAAGGGGGCTTGGCACCAGGCTCCAGCTCAATCTCATGTTCCACACCTCGGGATGGAGGTACACCTTTTGGCAGTTTGCCAAAGATGGCTGAGTACTTGTGAAGTACCCCCTTCATCCGTTCAACCCACTCGGGATCCCCCGAAGGAAGGAGAGGTCATCTATCGCACGGATAGTTGGGTCCTCCTCAACCTCCTTGAGGATGGCAAGGTAAGCAATTGCGCCCTTGCGTAACTCCCGCTTGAGTTGAAGTGCAGACAACAAACTGACACCGGGAGTTGTCCTCTCGATGTTAGAGGGTTGCTGCAAGGTGTATGTGACGTCCCTCTTTTCAATGGTGATGGTGTTAGACACCCAGTCGATGGCAGGGTTGTGAGCAGTCAACCAAGGCTTGCCAAGGATGATGTCGTATGGTGCCAGCTGAGTGACGGTAAAAGGCCTCCGGTCCTTGAATTGTCCAATACGGAAACGTAGGTCAGGCACGACCGTCCCCGCATCTTGCAGTGAACCGTTGGCGAGCCTCACTTGACGTCGATGGAGCTTGAGAGTCGGCAATCGGAACTTCATCACCACCCTCGGATCGATGTAGTCCTCACTCGCACCTGAGTCTACTAGCACATCAAGCACCTCGCCGCGGCACTTGGCCTTCAGACGAATGAGCTCATGGCTAGCAGGCTCAAGACCACCTAGCTCCATGGCGGTGCACGAGTCTTCGGCCTCGGGTGCAGTGAGTGTCTCCAGCTCCTGCTTCGCCGGCAACTCCTCCTCCCATGGCCTTGGCTTCACTCCTGTGTTCACGGGCGGATCCCACAGGATGATCACCGGCCATTGAGAAGCTTGCTCCACCCACCTGTCCCCGGATGGGATAGAGAACAAGCCCTCCGTTCCCGCAGGGTACTCGTGAATTACCCTCATCCCCTGCGTCAGCTTCCACCACGGCTTCCTGTCCCACTTGGGCAGGATAAACACGCCGCATGTCGTCTCCGGTGCGGTCTTCTTACAATCCAGGTAGTGCCTCAGATATTGGCCAGCATGCCGGAAAGGCACATTCAGCCATACTGACTCGCCGCTGACATTAGCCTTGCGGAAGTCAGTGAAGCCCTTGTAGAACTTGTCAGCCTGGGCAGTCTCCTCACGTGCGCAGGCGTCCACTGAGAATGGCCCGTAAGCATCGGCATACTTGACCTTCTCCAGGCGGTTGAACAGCCAGTAGGTACAGTCCCGCAGTCGTCCACAACGACGGGTACCCGCTTTTCCCTGGGCTGCACTGGATGCTCCAGGCTCACTAGGCCTTTGTGAGCCTTCTACCTGGCGTGAGTCTCTCACAGGCGCACGGGGCTGAGCCTGCTCAATGCGCACAGTACGACCCACACTACTGCACGCGCCCTTCAGTTTGACCGTGCAGAGGTGTCCCCATCACGCTGCTTGTACGCTTGCAGCTTCTTGCAATCCCGCCGCTTGTGCCCTGGCTTGCCACAGTAGAAGCACTTGAGCGGCTGGTTCCTGGGTTTCTGCGGCTCCATTGCTCCGAGCTCCATGGGTGCCGGTCCGCCCCTTGCAACCGCTCCACGGTTGTTGCTGCTCATGTTGACGAAGCGGCTGTTGCCGTTTCGACCACGCTCCCACACCATCGAGTCTGCCTTAATGGCAAGCTCCACGGCGTCATGCAGTGTGGTTGGCTGCTGCAGCTTGACGTGAATGCGCACCTCCGGCTTCAGACCGCGGATGAAGCGATGAATGCGGTCGTTCTCGTCCATGTGCGGCAGCTCCAGCATGTAGGTGTTGAACTCCTGGGCATAGGCGAACACGCTACGCGTTTGGGTGAGCCGGTCAAGCCTCTCCCGCGCGTCCACCTCTGGGTCAACAGGGGTGAAACGGGCGATAAAGGCCTTCTTGAACTCATCCCAAGAAGCGTAGGGCTGAGCCTTGCCCACCGCCACAGCCTGCTCATGCTGGCGGTACCAGTTGAGGGCTGAGTCCTTGAGGTAGGCCGCTGCCACCGTCACAATGGAAGAGCTGCTGAGGTTGGCGCCCTCGGCCGCAAGGTACGTCTCCATCTTGTGGCACCAATTGACAGGGGAAGGCTGCCTGCCATTGGTCTCTGGTGGCTTGGGGAGCTTCAGCTTGCTTGTAGGGACAGCACTGGTCTGCTGCTGCAGCACCTGCTGAAGCGCGTGCTGAAGCTGAGCCACCTGCTGCTGTAAGGCCAACATCTCTGGCGACACTCCAAATCCCTCCATGGCTGCTTAGCAAGCGGACTCACAATCAGAGACGCCCTTGGCCTTGGCCTCCTTAGTGATGTGCTCCTCAATCGCCGTTTGAAGAAGATTCCGGAGCTTCTCCTGATGTGCGCGGTGCTCTGCCGCCTGGGCTGCCCGATTGCGCGCACAAACGTCTTCAAAAGGGATTGGCTTGCACACCTCCTTCTTGAAGCACTGGGGCTTCACGGGCGTGGGCTGAGGTTTGGTGAGGATGTTATTGAGAATCTTCCGGATGCGCGGAGAGTAGGTTGAAGACTTAGGAACCTTCTTGGCTGGATGCTTCTTGATGTTAGTGGAAGGCTTAAGGCAATGGTAGTCGGTCTTGGCAGGAAGGTTCCGGATAGGAGGAGAAGTGACGAACTCCACGCCGTTGAGCTCAAAGGTTGTCCGGAACTTGCGGCGCTTGGGTGCGAGGGAGGCTCCAGAAACTTCACCTTGGGTGC